>JAAEAF010006127.1:58883-92779 GCA_011037195.1 Triatoma infestans | reverse complement strand
TAAAGTGTACTTCCGGTTGAGGAATTTTGGACAGGTAACCTACTGTCGGATCCCATTGTGATACGTAAACGGAACATCAAGTTTGAACTTTCTACGGTTTTTCGTTTTTGAGCTATGCTGTTCACATACACACATACACAGACCATTTTCTAAAAACCACTTTCATGGACCCAGGGGACCTCAAAACGGATATTTCCGGTGAAATCTCAGTATCAGAAATTTGACACGATTACAATACTCCTCTTACTAAGAAAGTAAGAGAAAGTAAAGAGTTATCATTCAGGAAAGACTAGGTCACAGATTTTTTTAGATATTTAAGATTGTTTAAAAAAAATGAAGTAATTGCTAACTCTTCTGTTCGGGATATCTGATTGAAGATGGATATTAGAAGAATTCCGGAAAATCGTGCTTTCTTACTTCACTAAGATAGAAAAAGATGCGTTATTACGTTTAATATCAATCCAAGAAACTTCTTTTCATTCAGTTTTCTAATATAACTCTATAGCCAATATCTAATGTTAAAACAACTAACTAATTTTCAGATTCTTAAAGTGATACGCCAATTTTTTCTAGAAGTGTTTTAAGCGATCACATTCTTTGCCAAAATTAGTTGGAGAGGGAACTAATATATTAATTAAAGTAAAATAACTTGAAAGATTTAATTAAGGAAATGGGACAAGAAGAAGTAGGAAAGATGTCTAAAAAAATTTAATGAATTGCTTATTGGGAAATTTCAGGTTTGTCATTTTTGAAAACTTGAGGATTCGTATTGTCAACAACGAAATATATTTAAATAATCTAATGAGTAAAGGTGGATATTGTAAATCTTCGTATTGGCAAGTTTCAGACATTTCATAGAAAATTTAAATGGTTTACATAAAAGATAGGTCCGCTTTACAGCAAATTCATCATAATAGTTCCGGCGTAGTAAAGCGGTTTTCTATTCCATACAAATATGAGTTTTTCATAATTTTAAAAGCAATGAAATTACGTTAATGTAACGTATTTTCATCCAATTATTCTAAAAGTTATAGAGAATATTAAAATGAATCAAATATTTATATTATGATAAATTATTACAAAAAAAATGAAGCAAGAAATTTATAAATTAAGCAATTATTATTTATAATCATTATAATAAATAAAGTTAGGAAAGTATAAGACTTTGTTATAACAGGCATAGTTTTATATAAGTAGTAGAGTTTTGAATTCCTGGAGAAGTTGATGAAAAAATATCTTGTAAGTTTTGACAGAAGCATTCCCCGTGCAGAGATAATCCAGGAAAGCTAATTCCATGGTTGGACCAAGTTTTAATAAACTCCCTCAACACCTTTATCTGGTAATAGGATGAACACAGCAGGCAAGGTAGAAGTATAGGAAGTGAGACGTATAACTAAGTTTGTCTTACAACCTTCTACTCTAGTACAATGCGATTCATTTCCGCTTTACCGCAAATTCATCATAATTGTTCCGGCGTAGTAAAGCGGTTTTCTATTCCATACAATCTACATAACTTTTCTTGTAAATATATTCTTAGAAATAAGAGATTTAATTCCATTTAAAGTCACACTTCTATCGTAAAACAAAGGACCTTTGTAGGAATGATGTTGGCTAAATTAAATGAATTCTTTTAAAACACAGTCTGTGAAAAATGGAATTTTTCAAGAAACTGAACCACTTCTTGCGTACAAACTTTTTGAGGACTGATGGAGGTAATTTAAATTGCTATTAGATTGGGATTAGCATGAAGATGCATTGGTAATGAAGTTACCAGGTGCCAGCAGATTGTGGCGAATATTTATGCACGGTGAAGCAACGAGTCAGCTTCGATATCCTTCCGCTCTTGAAAAGTGCTCAGAGCTGTGTTCATAGCTCATCTACGGAGTTCCTTATTACTATGTGTTAGTTCCTACCCGCTGTACATTATCAGTTCAACATTCGATTTTCATTTTCTAAATTCTAATTGAGATAACTCTATCACTAATAGAAATAATCACATCAATCAATGATATAAGTTCGTCAGAGCCAACAATTAAATTCATACTGGACAATACCGTATTGTATTACAAGTGAAAATGAATTCAAGTTCTAGGACGGATAAAATACCAGACTCCAAATTATATGCGACCTTTGGAAACCAATTTATATATCCATTATTTCTGCATCCACTAAAATTATATTTTGAAATATATATTTTTAGATATCAAACACTTCCATCCAACATAATATTATGTCCACATATTTTTAAGGAAGTGTTAATTATTAATATGACTTTGAGTGTTTTGTTCTGCTTTTAACATTTCTTTCTCTGATTTAATAAATTTTCTTTTTTTTTTTCTTTTTTAATTTATTGTAATACAGTACCAACACAAAATGTGTTTTGCCTGTCATGCTGTTGTCTGTATGATAATGTACTGACGTGTAGAACGTGTGCAGGAACCCATCCAATGATGGCCCTGTTGGAGTGATTTGTTTATGGAGTGAATAAATGAAATGTGAAGTGAAATGAATGTATGGGTGTGAATGTAATTATGCTAGTTCATAATGTTGTTCAGTGAGGTCTGTCAGTTAGTATGAAGTTTGTCTACAGTGGATGTAACAAGTCCTGTGGCCATCTCCCTTTTAGTCTTCTTCCTGGAACTAGAGTTTTTGTAAATTGTTGATGAGAAGATTTGTATGACTGTTCAGTTTGACATGATACTTAGTGTACAGTCGATGTGCTGCTTGTTGTACTGTTTCAGTGTTTGTGTCTTTATGTATTGTTTCGTTTGTAACATAGAAAGGAGATGAAAGATAGTGTGTGCGAGATTGGAATGTCTGAATTTTTTCAAATGTGTCTGTTTAGCCGCTCCCCAAAGCTGAAGTCCGTATGTCCAAATTGGTTTCAATAGAGTCTTGTAAATTAGGAGTTTGTTGTTTATGTTTAATGTGGATTTTGTCTTTAGTAATCTATATAACTGTTTGAAACGTAAATTAAGTTCAAGTCTTTTAGTTTTTACATGTGTTGCCCAAGTTAGTCGTTTGTCCAAGTGCATCCCTAAATATTTTACCGAGTTACTTAACGGTAATGGTTCGTTATCATATTTCACAGGTATATCTTCCGTCTTTTTTAGAGTAAAATGTACTGTTTTTGTTTTGTTTATATTGAGTTTACTTTTCCATGTGATGTTCCAGTTATGCAAGTTAGTCAAATGCTGCTCCAGTATTAATTTGTTGGTTATTATGTCTGTGTTGGTAACAAGTAGTGCTGTGTCATCCGCATAGGTCGCAGTAACAATATTCGGATGTTCAGGTATGTCGTATGTGTAAATATTGTATAGTAGTGGCCCCAGAACACTCCCCTGCGGGACTCCAGCCTCAATGGGATGAATGTCGGAGATAACTGTATTTACCCTAACACTGAAGAATCTGTCCTCGAGATAAGATTTTAGCAAAAGGTAATAAGTGAAAGGTAGAATTCTCTTTAGTTTGACAAGCAATCCTGGGTGCCATACTTTATCGAAGGCTTGTGAAACATCTAGAAAAATGCCTGTACATATCTGTTTGGATTCGAGAGCGTTAGCAATGTGTGTTGTGACTCTTTGTATTTGATGAATAGTAGAGTGCTGTTGTCTGAAGCCAAATTGATGCTGTGGTATGATACGGTCTGTATAGTGTGTAAGTCGTTTTATGAGCAGTTTTTCTAGTAATTTTCCTAGTATCGGAAGCAAACTAATTGGTCTGTAAGAAGTAGGCTCTGTAGGAGATTTGCCAGGTTTTGGTATCATAGTTACTAAGGAATATTTCCAGATAAGAGGGAAATAAACAGTCCTTAGTGATGCATTAAATAGAAACGTGAGATACAGTATTGCTTTTTTTGGCAATAGTTTAAGGATGTCTGCAGTAATGAGATCGTATCCCGGTGATTTCTTGTTTGACAAGTTCTTAATAGCATGTTGTACTTCTGCGGGTGTAAAAGGTTTTGGTGGAAGTGAAAGTTGGAGTGGTTCATACAATTCAGTTCTTGTTGTGAGTCTCTTCTTCCGCATAGTTATGAGGCTGGAAAACTTGTTGGAGGTGGTGGGAGAAAAGTGAGGCTTTTTCTTCGTCAGTTGTTGTCCATTTTCCATTGTCGTTTCTTAAAGGTGATGTGACAGGTATGTAGTGTAAAATGCGTTTTGTTGTCCTCCATAAGCTGTAGTCTTTGGTACTAAGGGATTGTAAGTATTGGTCTTGCCTTTTAGAATTTAGGTCGTTTAGTTCAGTGTTAAGATGTCTTGTGACTTGGTTGTAGTGCGCCCTGTGTGATGGTAGACGTGTGCGTTGCCACTGCTTTCTTAGAGTCCGCTTTTCGCGCAACAATAGTCTAATATGGTGAGGTAAGCAAGTAGCTGTTCGTGGCTTGTGTTGATGATTGTGTCTCATCTGCGATGTATATATTGCTGTTTGGATTAGTGTTGTAAATGCTTGTACTGCCTTGTCAAGTTCATCAGAACTCTTCAAGGAAATGTTTAAGTTAATTGTGGAGTTAATTTTGTTTTGAAAATCTTTTACATCTAAGACACCCTCGATTAATCTAGGGTACTTTGTGTTTGTGTAAAGATTGAAATTAGACTGAGTAAGTAATACTGCAGAGTGATCAGAATCCAAGTCGGGAAGTGTTTGGATAGTTAGATTATGTGTGTTCATACCTTTGATTAAGAAAAAGTCTAAGACATCAGGAATTCTGTGACGATCAACTGGCCAATGTGTGGGGGAGGAAGGTGCAATTGGAATTAGGTTGTGTTTATGTATAATGTTGTATAATATTCGACCTGGTGGTGATGTTAGACGGGAGCCCCAACAGATATGTTTTGCATTAAAATCACCTCCAATGATAACCCTTTGTCCTGCTATTCGAAGAAGTTCATCGAATATCCAAGGTTCTAATCGATGATTTGGAGATCTATAAAAAGAAATCATTACTATAGTACCTCTGTCAGTGTAAAGTTTAATAGCACTCATCTGTATGGCATCAGTTTGTGGTAGCATTACAACTTCGTGTTTTATGTAGTTGTTTATAAGTACGGCTGTGCCTCCGCGGGGAGTGATTTAATAAATAATAAATTAATTATAACAGATATCATTAATAAAATTAATGATCAACTATTCATGAAATATCGATTTATAAATACAAATAGTCAGTATCATATAAGGTATATACAATTAAGTGTAAACAATAATTATAGTATATAGTGATTTAGATACATTTACAGTTAGTTGGCTATTAATGATCAGAAGTGAATTATTAAACAAATATATTTTCAGTAAACAAATAAAATTGTTCGCTTTGTAATATTGGAAAAGAAGATATCTACCATTTTAATAATGTTTTTTCCATTTTTGCTGTGAGTTTACTTATTTTATACGCTTTTTACAAAAACACGGTGAAACACAATTCAGTAAAACAGCTTTACGATGGCGGTGTTCAATATCAGTAAATGTAAATTTAAAATTTCTTAAGGTGGTGAAACAATTGAATTAAAAAAAAAAGTTTTAGAGTAATTAATAATTCTGCAAGATCATCAGTAATAAGTAATAAAGAAGTGCTTTGTTACTAGCACTTAATTCTATTAGCCATCCGTCTTAACAAATTCAATAGGCGTTATTTGAAGGCCGAATAACCTTAGAGTAGGTTTGATAATTTGTCAAAGTCTCTAATCCATTGCCTGGAGTTATTCATGCAAGTGCCAGCCTTGCCAAGCTTTTCCTTCCTTGTACCACTGCTATCCGCTTGCTATATCCGTCGTACACAGTCTCTGAAATATGGAAATCTTGTCTACCCTTACTATCTCCCAACCCTTAAAAGATCCTTTCTTTCAAGTCATCACCGTAATTTGCACTCTTTCCCTACTCACTTCTTCTATTATTCAGATTATGACAATATAATTTATTAGGCTCTTAATTTGTAAGGTATTTGTAGTGTTTTAATGGTTAAATGTTTCGTAAAATGATCTGTGAACATCTGTTTATCATTAATTAAAAACATTATTCTCTAAAGAAAGTATTATGGTTAAAATCAAAGCAACCGTCTTACTTATTTTGTCTTGCTGCTGCTAAGACGAAGTATTGTGTCCCACATTTTCCAAATGGAGATATCACCGGAAATACATGTTTTGAGGCCTCCTGATAAAATCCACCAATTGGAAGTGCTGCCACTTTAGTGACTGGTTTTTTAATTTTGTCGCCATTTTCTCGAATACAGCTCCAACGGTTTTCTTTAACCTTTGGATACCAGGTAAATATAAAAATGCCTATCACTTTCTTGCAGAAATATTTCTGCAAGAAAGTGGATTTTTAGTGGATTCTGGTTTCAGGAGTTGTAAGTTTCATTTTTTTTTTCTAAAGTTCCTGTTCAGTATAGCGTATGGATTTACCAACAATACAATTAGAATAGATTAAATTCTGTGTGGGTCGGGTGTTAAGCCTACGCCACAGCGACCACGAGGGGCTATTGTAGCATCCACAATTAGAGTAGCTGCTACAGTCCCGTCGGTTTAGAGGAGTCTGGAAGGAGACCCCAGGGTGAAGTTTGAAGGTACGCACAATCGGAGTACCCTATCCATGTGGCTGACAACAAATAGCCTGTGCAGGTTTTGTCAGCAAAAAGAAGTAACAGTATTGCATTCTCTGTGTCAGTATGAAGAACTTGTATGCTAAGATTTTTCCTCTTTCCCGAAGAGAAAGTGACGCCTTCAAGCTCTCATCAGACTCCTAAGTAAAGTTAACAGACAGGCCTGCAGAGGATATTTTATTTATGGGAACCTTCAAACTTCACCCAGAGATCTCTCTCAATGCTTGTTGTATCTACAGTGGCCGGCCATTAAGGAGGACAGCAGTCATTGGCCTTGTTGGTCTAGCTCTGCAGTAACGCTGAGCGAATAGCAATTGATAAACGTTTTCTTTGTCCGGCCTTGAGGTTTTACCCACCATTCTTGTGATCTATTGAGCACCCATGTTCTGATGGCTACACTCATGAGGCGCATTTTGCAATGCCACAGAAGAGTTCGGGATCCAATAAGGGTTCCTATGGAGCCTTACCGGGCAAGGCAATCTGCCGCAATTTTGCTCTTATAACCTGAATGCCCAGGTACCCAGACTTAAAAAAAACAAACTTATTTTGGCTACTAATTTCTTCGGAATAAACCCGAACATCCCGCGCTCCCACTCCTTCTTCCATCCTGGAGCCGCCTCAAGCCCCACTGTCCTTATAAAAACTTGAAGGGCTTATCAAAATTATATTTAAAAGCCATTATATCGGAGGTCAGGCCAAAAATTGTATCCGCCTCCACCTCCTCTCATAGAACAAGTTTCACTGTTTTTGGTATTTTCTAAATCGGTTGAAACGATTTCATTTAAACTAGAATAAATACAAAACTCTCTTTGAAAACTTCTTTCGGAAAAAAATGTCTTTAGTCGGATATTGAGGCACTGAGACGTTATCTGTAAAACCAATACTGACATAATGAACTGTCTTGCGGACTAGCCTGGTCCTAAAGTCAACGTGTGTACATCTCTCTAATATTTATACATTTAAGGGCAAATACATATATATCTAGAAAATTTTAAATATAAAGAAACTTTGCCAATTAAAATTGTGAAATTCGCAGGAAGAGAAAGTGGTATAATTTTATAATTTATTAACACAATTTTATTCAAATTTGAAATTATTAGAATTAATTTAATTAGAATGATAATGGATGGTAGACAGGTAGTTCAGGGAGGTACACTAACCCTCTAGCCGAAAATTAATTTAGTTATTTTTCATATTTAAATAATACTGCAGGCAAAAATTATTTGAAAAAAGATACTTCAATAAAAATGATTTGAAATAACAATATTTTGAAGCAATTTATTTCATAAGTGTTATTTATTATCATAAGTTTCATAAGTGATAAATAATGTTCGAAATAATACTATAATTTTAAAACTGAACTTATTGACATAACAACAAAAATGCATAAATATGCATTATCTTCATATAAAGTGGGAAAATGTTATATTCATTTTTTTTTTTTAATAACATTTACACTATTAAGAAACTAAATGAATTATTTCTTGGTGTATCCGTTTTGTATTAGAAGTACGTCATAAAGTCGGGGGAGGGGCATATGCTGTGTTTGAATGAATTTTTATCCACTCTTTTATCATGGAAAAAATCTCTAGCACAGTTCAGACCCCCCCCCAATTTTAGCTAATACACTGAAATATTGTGTGAACTGTTGAAGAATGAGTAAATATTAATTAAAATTGATGTGGTTCCGTGTATATATAAATATGAGCAACACTTCTAATCACAATGGTGATAGTACCATATAAATTATCTCTGCCATATTAATGTTAACAATTGTTTTTGATATAAAACAGATATGAATAAGATTTGTTGTAATTTTTGTTTCATTATTCTCATCGGTAAATTGTTACATTGTTACATTAATATTATTATTGTCTATAAAAAATAATTTATTATATTTTTTATTTATTTCAATAATAATCAAAATACATATAATAATAAACTTTTTCTAATTTTCATGAAGAATTGGCAGATGAAAAATAAATTTATTTATTTGTTGCCAACGTTTCAACCAACCTTTTGATCTTCATCAGGACTATATTTAGACAAAAAGAAGATACAAACTATAAAATATATGTATAAAAAAAAATGGAATTTATATAAAAATATGAAATTATATAATTGAAAATTGATTATTCTTACGTTTAAATACCATTGTTACTTTCTCTTACTGATAATAGAAAGAAGAAGCTGAAATGTTATTGGTGTGGATGTGTTGTTGTAGTTTGTAGTGGCTTGAGCGGTTTTGTAAAAGGGACTTGTAAGTATATATGTTTAAAAGAGTGAAGTATCAGAAATAATTATGAAAACACTGGTAGATTAAACTAATTATATTATCTTTAAAGATATTTAAATATTTTACAATATCACAACTATTATGTTCATGAAATTAATTATTTATATCTAGATTTAATGTAAGCTCTTATGTTTTAATTTATATCTGGCACTGATTACTAAGTGTTCTGCTTCGGTGTTTACAACAAACTATCTTGAAAGAATGTCTTCTAATTGTTCGTTCAATTCCTCCCCTGTGAGAAGAAGGGGGTAGACAATGCTAACCAGGTTCATGAACTTTTTCTGTAACTATACTCTGCTACCTGCGTGTACCCTTTTGCCAATAAGCTCGCATCTTTTTTCATAATTTTGACTTTTTATTAAATTAAATATATTTTTATATTTCTTGCATCCATCACAAAGTTATTGCGATCATGTCAGATTTTCGAAATTAAGTTTTCACCGGAAATACACGTTTCGAGGTCCCCTGAGGCCAAAAAAGTGGTAGGTGTGTGTGTGAAAAGAATATCTCCAAAAACGAAAAGTTGCAGGAAGCTTAAACTTGATATTCGGTTTTGGTACTACAACCGCATCAGATAGAAAGATTTTGCTGGTAAAATCTATCAACCGGAAGTGCCACTTTACTGAATGTTTTTTCAATTATTTGTGATTCTCTCAAAACGGCTCCAACGATTTTCTTTAAATTTGTTATATTAACTAGATATAGAAAGAGCTACAACTTTTATTTATAACATTTCTCTGGGAAAATTCGTTTAAGGACATTTTTGGGTTAGGGTTAGGGTTAATGATTTCTTCTAAAGTGCTATTTCAGTTTATTATACAATTCTATCAACTAAATAATATTAATTAGATTATATAAGTTGCCAAAATTCCCAGTTTGAAGAAAATCGGTTGACCGGAAGTGTGACTTTACTGAATAGGTTTTTCTGATTTTTCTCCATAAAAATGGCGACGGCTTTAAACGCTAATAAGAATTGTAAGTGTGAAGAAAATTTGCCATTTCACAGTAAGAGAAGTCGTATGAGTGTTTCACACCAGATTTTTTTTTTTTTTGGTACAAATTGTTTGGCTATTGTTTGAAACTATATGCAATTGTTTAGGTATTTTCTTCTTGGCGGCATGATAAAACGATTCCCTATCAAAAGTAGAAAAACAAAAATTTAATTATCTACGGCAATCAGATAAATTCATACAAATAATCTATCGTTTTTAAATAAATTTTGATTTTTAACGATAAGAAAAATCATTGCAATATGATTAAATTGCTTTGCAATATTGTAACTTGCTATTTAAGGCAACCAGAAATTTTTCCATACATGTCTCTAAAGGGAATTTCAATAAATTTTCACCGAAATAAAGGAAAATGCAAATTTTAGGAGAAAGGTCCCTTGACAATTTTTTTTTTTTCTAATCTTATTTTAATTTTAAATTTATTCCCACTTGGGAAATGTTTTGCTGTTCATTTAAAAAAGTATAATCGAGTGGAGATTTAGGAAGCTCTGTAAAAAAAAAGTATATCTTGCTTGTTCGATATGTATATATTCGTAAAATTGCTGAAACATGAAAATATAAATCTATTTGTCTAAAAATAATACTAAGCAAACTTGTCTATTTTTGAAACAAATTTTTGGATTTTCGAAACAAATTAAACATTCTGATTTTAGAAATGAAGAATATGTGTTCAGTAGACAACAAAACAGAAAAATCTACTTATAAAATTTCTATTGGGAATCCAACGGTGACCATAGAGTATCGTGACAAGAAATAGTGAGAGGTCATTTATTTAGTTAATCATGGGTTGTTGAATATATACCCCCACCACAAACAGCCATCTGTCGAGGTCTCACCTTTCAGGACTGTTGCTCCAAAGTTTTACTTTTTCCAGTTCTAAAGTCTTAACATAATCGATTTCCAAAGAAACTATGTACAAGTTTGATAATATTTTCTAACAGCTACTTCAAGAAATATGAGATAATTTTTAGAATATACATGCTTGAGAAATCATAAAGGAAAGTCTATGTTAGAAATTAAGCAAACGTTATTATTATTATTATTATTATAATGTGCTACAGTCCTATAATAGGACCTGGACCTCATTCAAGAGAGAATGCCACTCTTCCCTGTCTTCGGTTTTTGGCGCCATCTTCTGACACCTGCCTTCCGCAAATCGCTTTCTGTTTCATCCAGCCTTCTTATTCTGGGGCAACCTCTATCTACGTCTAACGCCCCCCCCCGGATGTCCTACAAAACTTTCCTTGGTGATATGGCATCCTCTAAACATGGCCGAGCCATCTCAATCTTCCTTTTTAGATACAAGAAACTATGTCGCGTTCTCCGTATAGTCTCTTGAGTTCTTCGTTCTTTCGGATCCTCCATTCACTATTAATATTTTGCAACACTTTTCTTTCTCATATTCTAAGCATATTTTCACATTCTTGCGTCATTGTCCATATCTCGCTACCGTACATCACTACCGGCCTAATTATTGTTTTATAAATAATAATATTTGCCGGGCGTGACAAATTCTGAAACGGCAAAGCTTTTTGTAACGCATATAAACATCTGTTTCCTGCAGTTACTCTCCCTTTTATTTCAGCGGTGATGTCACGATTTGCTGTCAGTACGGAGCCAAGGTATTTCAACTTGTCGCATGTGGAGAAGGTATAAGTGAGAATTTGAACTTGCTCTTCCTCGTTGACTCTGGAGCCTTGAGTTGCGCATAAGCTTCGTCTTCTCTTGGTTTATCTCCAGGCCCCGTCCTTTTGCCGCTCGTTCGAATCCTTCGAATGCTCCTCCTAATGCTGCCCTTGTCCTAGCAATGATTAGCATATCATCTGCATATGCCAAGTGTTGGGTCATCCTATTAAATCTGGTGCCCTTCTCGTTCGTCCTTATGGCTCTTACGGCCATTGCCAAGCATTGTTGAATATCACGGGGGAAAGCGGATCTCCTTGTCTCAATCCTCTTTAACTGACTTTGACCTGACCACTGGTATCTCTCCAGGTTAAACTCACCAATCGAAACAGTTTTCTTGAGACTCCTCTAACATTCTAAGGTCCGCTAGCGCTACTCGGCGATTGATGCTATCATAGGCTTGCTTAAAGTCTGTGAACAAATGCTCCAGATTGACATTATATTCATAAGTCTTTTCCAATATTTGCCTACAAGTGAAGATGTGATCCGTTGTGGTCCTTCCCGGTCTAAACCCGCACTGATACTCCCCCAGAATGTTTTCCGTTCGTGTGATTATTCTTTTATAAATCTCTATCGACAGGATTTTATATGCTACTGAGAGCAAAGCAATGCCTCGCTAATTCTCATAATTAACAAACAAACATTGCAATAAACGAAATTGCCCTGCTCCATTCCTTTGGCATGCATTCACTAATCCAAACGTCCCAGATCAATTTATAAAGTTGTTCTATCACGGTACTCCCCAGATTTCAACAGTTCTGCATGGATTCCCTCGCATCCAGGTGCCTTATGGCTATTTAGTACGCTATGATTTCTTCAATCTCTTTCTTCTCTGGTAGAGCTCATCGTCGAGATCCTCCGTCTCAACGCCAGTCTCCGATTATTCTCTCTGTATTTGCCCCTCTTCCTCCTGACTGCTAAACATGCACCGGAAATATCTAGCCCATCTATCCATGATCTCTATTCTACTGCCTAGTAAATTCCCCTGTTCATCTCTGCAGTAATCTAATCTGGGCTGAAAGCCCAACATTATTTCTCTAACATCCTTATAGAATTTCCAATTGTGTTTTGCCTCAAAATCTGATTGTACGTTATTTATTTTCTCTCTTTCATATCTTCTTTTCTTTTGTCTGCACATTGTCTTCATCTTTTTCCTTTTCCAGTTATAATCTTCATATGTTATTCTTGTTCTCCTTTGCAACATTTTAAGTCTTACTTCATTCTCCTCTCTCTGACAGCAATCTCACATTCCTCATCACCAGTCTTCCCTCCTCTCATGGGTCTGTCTTCCAAGTACTTCTTCCGCAGCATCATTTAAGGTTCTCTTCAAATTATCCCACCTCTCTTCTACATTAGGATTACTGTTGGATCGCCCCGCTTGTAAATTGCTCTCTATTTTGTCTTTAAATCTCTCTTTTATATTTTCTTCATTTAGTTTCCGTACATTATAGGCAACTCTTTTTTCAGATTTTCCTCTTGGGCTGGCAGATAGCTTTTGACAGTACTTTGCTCTTACCATTGTATGGTCCGAACCACATTGCACACCTCTAAAACTCCTCCATCTATCTGGCTGCGCATCCTTCCATCAGATGATTCCCAAATCTCCTTATGGATTTCCTTATGTGGGAAAAATGTACTGCTTATCTTCATGTTCCTAGCAGTGGCAAAATCTACAATTATCATGCCATTATCATTAGATATTATATGCTTGCTGTGTGTTCCTATCGTTGGTTTGAAGGATTCTTCCTTTCCCACTTTTGCATTCATATCGCCCAATACTACCACTTTTTAAATTAAGCAAACTTTAGTTGAATTATTAAAAATAATGTAGTGTGAAACAATCACACGAATTACTTTTACTCCACTTAATATTGATATTATATATATATATATATATATAATGACAAAATATTTTTAAATTCCAAATTTTGTTCATACGTCCTATATTAGGTGGTAAAGAGACAAGTGCCAAACTATCAAATAGATGCAAATAGACGAGAGAATGATTACATTACAGAGAGGCTAATATCATTGTACAAATAAATTTGAATTTAACCACTCAGATTCTTCAAAACCATCTAAAAAATCAATTATTTCAAAGAAAAATATGTTACAAATGATAGTGGAAGGTTTATAGCAGTGCAGATAGTATTCCAAGTTTAAAGGAAATAGTTACAGTCGTTTTAGAGAAAATTCCAAAAAACTCAAAACCTATTCTATAAAAACCGCACTTCCAGCAGAAGCAGTTTTTTTCTTCAAATTTGGAATTCTAGTGATACTTCTAATATATATTAAAATTATATAGATTAGAACCATACAGACCATACAGAACCATACATTGTACTACAGTACTTTAGCGGAAAGCTTAACGCTATGTTCCCCCTCCCCCCAGTACCCCTTAAAAAATTAATTTTCCCCGGGGAAATTGTTTTAAATAAAAGTGCAGATTGTATGCGAAGGTTTAAAAAAATATTGTTGGAGCGGTTTTCGAGAAAATCGCGAAAAACTGAAAAGAAAAAAAATCAGTAAACTCGTACGAAACTTTTGGATTTTGCTCGAAACTTTAGATGCTGTGATAGTACTTCAATGGAATACCAAATTTGGCCTTCCTACTGCAATTTTTTGTTTTTGAGATATTTTATTCACGAACACACATATATTCGTTAAAAGCAATTTTATCTTACTCGGAGGATCTCAAAACATGTACTTCTGTTGAAGACTCAATTTATTATCAAGTAATAAGAAGAAATGGAAATCATGTTTGGAATCAAACCCTAAGATTAGATTCATGTTTTACTGCCTACAATTCCGAATAGAGATTCCTTTTGCGTATTATGAAAATTCCATTGATCCAAGGAATATCCAATAATTGTTTAAATAATGAGTGTTAAAAATTCGTGAGACTAGCTCCGTTTCCACAAACAAAGAACTAGCCATGCCTACAGAAAGTTGTAAAAATTTCTAACGTACATACAAAATATATGCAATATTTATTTAAATAAAAAAAATCTGGTATGAAACACTCATATAACACTTTCTTATCATAATTGGAATTTTTATCCAAAGTTTAGTGAGGTGTTACTATAAATACACAAAGGAAGTGGGGGATTATATTCGTTAGTGTTTAGGAATAACTTTTACCTGAACGTGACTACATATATGGCAACAGCGTCTTGATAGCCTCCTGGAAAAACTTATTAGCAGTTTAAAGTTAAAACTAACTCATAGTTTCCCCAACCTTAAAATCAAAATCAGTTTTTGAGAAAATCCAAAAATTTCAGAAATCTATTGCGTCATATTGTATTTTCTTCAAAATTTAAATTCTACCAATGTATTTAATGAAGCCTAATACTATGTAAGAGGAAGCTCTGTACATTGTAGTGAACTGACACGTAGTTAGGAAGATTAATGCTGTAGCATCCCCAGAACTGTATAAAAATCAAATTTCTTAGAAAAGTGTATGAAATAAAAGTGATAAGTCTGCGATTAGTTAATATACGAAGTTTTAAAAAAAAATATTTAGAACGCCGTTTTTGAGCAAATCCTGGATAAACTGAAGAAATTAATGGATGTAAATTCAAATTAACGGATGGAAATGTTAGGCGGGTATCTAAACGAAGGATCCAATTTGAACCTCCTTCTAATGTTCGTTATTGAAATATTTCGTTTACACACATACACATCAGTGATCATTAGCTAAAAATATTTTTATTTCCTTTTCAGAGGACCTTTAAACTTATATTTCCAGTTAAAACTTAATTTGACACGTTATATGTTAAAAAAAAAAAGAATTGCTTCTCACAACATTAATCTATAAATGTTCTGACGTGAAAATTGCCAGGATTTGTCTTTCAAAGAGAATTTAAAACAAAAAATTTAATTCATTAAATAACTTTGTTTTCACTTTGGACTTTAGAAAAAACAACGACACAATTCTCAGTAAGATTAAATCCTATCATTTCAGTTATATTACTCCCAGCAGAGCAATAAAAGCTTGGAGTCCAGAAGGTAAAGCCTAGGAAGTAGAATTGTTTCTCCTAGAATGTTAATGTAACCCTTGGTTTCTCTTTATTTAATTCATGTTTACAGTTGCGACTGGTTACCAATGCATTATCCATTTCCAACTTAACACTATGTTCAAAGAAAGTTTGATTTCAATTTATATATATAAAAATTAATATTTTTTTAGGGATCATTAATTAAATAATTAAAAATGATTTGTTATTGAAAATGAATTAAAAGAAACTTAATTGCTTAATAGTTTGATTTGTGGAAATTTTTTTTTTGTTTTTTTAATAGCACTTCATTGATATTCAGCCTTAAAGTTGAAAGGAAAAGGTGAAATTTAATTATTGCGACACGTCATTTTACTAAATCTGCTGGATACAAGATAGTTATAATCATTATTTTAGTTAGACCATGTCTAACAAAATGAATATCACGCATCATAGAATTCCATTCATGCGAGAAGCATATAGATAAGGATAATTGACATCAATCCAGCAACACAACAATTTGTTGACTTTTCCTGAGCTGCAAATGATTTATCCTGCGGATAAATTACTTATTAAGACGAAATTTTATTACTTTCTCTTACTCCTAGTAAGAGGAAGTATTATAATAGTGATCAAATTTTCCCCCCCGATATCGAGTGTTATCACGGGAAAATACTCCGTTTTGAGCTCCCCTGAGTCCAAAAAAGGGGGTTTTTGTAGCCAAATGGTCTGTGTGTGTGTGTGTGTGTGTGTGTGTGTGGTGTGGTGTGTGTGTATGTCATATGTATGTATGTGAACAGCATAGCTCAAAAACGCAAAAACTTTTATTGAAAGTTTAAACTGATATTCCGTTTAGGTATCCCCCATGGGGTATCTGACACTACGGTATCTGTCAAAATTCCTTCAACCAGGACGTACCCACTTTACTTACTTGCGATTTTTTACTTTTTTGCCGTATTGTTTCTCAAAAGTGGCCTACGACGATTTTTCTTTAAACTGAAACATCAACCACACATATCAAAGAGCCTACCACTTTATTTGAAACATTTCTCCGGGAAAATGCAATGAAGGGCACTTTTAGGGGAGGGGTGGAGTTAGGTTTCCATGTAAAGTGCTATTTCAGTTTATTAGATAATTCTGTCATCTAAATATGTTAATTAGAATTAAATATGTTGTTGAAATGCCGAGTTTGAAAAAAATTGGATAACCGGAAGTGCGTTTACTTTACCACTTTATTAAATGATTTATTCACTTTTTCGCAATTTTTCTCAAAAATGGCTTCGACGATTTTTTTTGAAACTTCATATATAAACTAAACATGCAAAGATCTACATCTTTTATTGATAATATTTCTTTGGGAAAATTCTTTTAAGGGCACTTTTAGGGGAGGGGTGAGGCTATGTTTTTCTCTCAAGTGCTATCATAGTTGATTATACAATTCTATCATCCAAACATAATTAATTAGAAATAAATAGATGGCTAAAATTCAGTTTCAAGAAAATTAGTAAACCGGAAGGGCGCTTTTACTGAACAGTTTTTTCAGTTTTCGACGAATTTCATTCAAATTTGGTACACAAACTATGAAATTTGTCAATTATAATTTTGAGAACTGGAGTAAGAGAAAGTTGTGTGAGTGTTTCACACCAGATTTTTTGTTAAAGGATTTATTTGTCGCTTCTTTTTGTTATACGAAGTTAAGAAACGAGATATGTTAAAAAATAACAATTACAAGTTAATTGTAATAAATGAAATAAGCTTGTAAATATATAAAAACTCTCACACTTAAATCTTCTTGTTACTAGATTGATTTAAAACACAAATGTTGAACTCAAAACACTTAGTGGTAGAGTGACGTTCTGAATGAATGTTACTAGTGTTAGTGTTAGTAGTTTAAAAATGTATCATTTTATTTTTATTGCTTTAATCTACCATAAGTTACTGAATACGTGTTAGAAGAAATGTTAATTAATATGAATTGCTATAAACTAATACAAGTACCATATTAATTTCAATAAATATGAAAAATTATGAATTAAAAATGCTTACTTTAGCATCAGCATTCAGAGTTCTAAAATTCACTTTTAATACTGATGAATAGACAGAAATAAATTTAAAATTAATTATATATATATATCTTAATGTAATCACAAATATTTAATTAGATTTTCTTATAAATAGTTAGTGGTTATTACAATTGCAAAATAGTTTATCTTTTAACATCATCACAGAGCGACTGCATATTCATCAGTGCTAAAGCGCACGACCTGATTTCCACCTTCCACAAAGTTATCTTGGATGAATAACAACTCTACAATAATTGTGTATACAGTTACAGGAAGAGAGAAAATATTTATTGTAAATATAGTAAATCACGCCATTTATAAACTTCTGGTCTGTCAATGTAATATTTCTGTAATTTCAGGTATTTTATAGGTCGTAGCATGCATATTCATTTGGTTTCTGACCGGATTCGGATTTTCATTCATAGTCAGAGCAAATTCACCAAGTTCGTGTAGAGATTTCACTTCAACGCAATCCCATGGACTCTGTGGTCATATCTTCAGAAAACAGCTTGTCACACACAACATTCCAATCGATTCAGCCTAAAAATGTCTCTAGTAAGGGTAACTCACAATTTTCCACTGCAAATTCTGCGTAATTCGGTCGATGATTTGCCCAGGATGCGTGCATTAGGATTATATATGGACATTTTGAATAATTTTTTTTATTCTTGAAGATTTACTGTAGGTATTCAAATAAAAGTTTAGTTTCAATTTAATCTGGCGAGTTTTATCTCCAATTTTTTACTGTTACAGTAATTACGTCAGACCTAAGTATAATGAGCTGTAATGTTTATGTATTGGGGGGGGGTGGAGGGCCGTAAATTTAAAATTTAGATCTACTGTGCTAATTAAAATTGATTATTATAAGTTATATTTGGATATCTTTTCAAAAGGGGTTTCGTGAGGTTCTGTGTTTATCGGAACGAGGAGAATACCAAAATTACCCAAAGAATAAACATAATAAAAAGAAAACTCCACCCCTTAGAGAATGGAAGGGATGTGGAATTCCCTTCATTGTAAATTGAATTTATAAAGGGTATTGTGATAGATGCAAGAATTAAGAAATATAAAAATATATTTAATTTTAAAAAATCGAAAATTATGAAGAAAAATGCCGAGCTTGTTGGCAAAGGGTGCACGCCCCCACTGCGTAGCAAGTACAGTTACAGGAAAAGTTCCTTCATGAACCTTCTTTTCTTTACTTTTTTTTTATTATTAGGCAATTGTCTACCCCTCTTCTCACAGCGGGAAGATTTGAGCACGAACAATTACAAGACATTTCTTTCAAGAACAGTTTTGTTGTATGTAACACCGAAGCATGCAATACTGTCAGCGAATCGCCCGATGCTAGATCAGTGAAGTTCCACAATATATTAATAAGTTTATAATATCTTGCAAATAACTTGTAGTTATTATTTTATTAGAATATATTTATTGTTAGCAGTGATGACTACTTTCTTATTACTAATACTTCTCTCTTAACCATATATACTCACAAACCCCTTTACTAAACCGCTCGTGCTACACCAACTACTACTACAAACACACAACAACTCAACACACCAATTATATTTCAGTATTCAACTTTCCTAACTGTGCGCTGTCACTGGGCAACAACTTCCTATGGTTATCTGACCTTCAAAAAACTCAGCCTTAACTTGGCTTTATAATCTATATTTTATAGATATATTTTAAAGTTTTAAGATTCTTTTATTTATAATAATTCGAACTATTATAATAATTTCTTCCAACAGTGTGCATATTACATAATGCGGTCTGTGTATTCTATAAAGAATACACATAAAAAGAAATATTCATATATTATACAAATAATTAATAAACTAGATACAAAACTTATTCGTTTGTAAATATTATCCTAATATTTTATAATCACATTTTGGAGGAGTAGAAACTTAAAATTATTAGTCTTCGACTTGAAGGTGGGGCATTTTGAATGTAGGTCCACCACAGAGCTTGAAAATTCATTTTAGAAGGATTCTAGGAGAGATGTGATTAAGCCGCCCTTTCCTATCAAAGTACCCCATTGCTTTAAATCGTAAAGTTATTTTATCAATAAACTACTAACTAGAGTAATTAAACGTTTTTTTTACAAAATTACTAACCTGAAGAAATTCAATCAATGATAACTCTATATTGATTGAGTTTTTAAATTCTCAATTTTTTCAAAAACGGCTCAATCTATTTCTTTGATACATGATATTCCAACTGCACACGCAAAGATACAGTATTTTTATTTGAAACATTGTTCCGGAAAAATGCGTAATAAGTGGGTCTTGGAAAATTATGACATTCGGCTCACCTCATATCTTCTATTTACTGAAAATGCTAATCTTTCAGCTGTATAAATTGTTTAGTCCACCTTTATTCAGTTTAAGACAACCTTTACACAACATTTGTCAATTATGTCGGTGAGAACTGTAGTAAGAGAGCATATTGAGAAAGTTTCAAATCAGATTTTTACTTTCTCTTACTCCTCGTAAGAGGATGTATTGTAATCGTGTCAAATTTTCGATATCGAGTTTTCACGGATATATCCGTTTTGAGCGCCCCTGAACCAACAACAAAGATGATTTTAGCAAATGGGGTCGTGGTGTGTGTGTGGTGTGTGTGTGTGTGTGTGTGTGTATGTCCATGAAGTATTGTATCTATGTATGTAAACAGCATAGCTCAAAAACGAAAAAATCCGTATAAAAAGTTCAAACTGGATAATGTGTGGTGTCACCTATGGGATCCCGGACAGCACGTTTATCCGTCCCAAAATTCCACAACGGAAGTACCACTTTACTCGTTGGTTTTTTATTTTTCGCCAATGTTTCTCAAAAATTGCTCCAACGAGTTTCTGCACATTGGAATATATCTACGATAATACTAATAGCTACAAATTTTATTTGTAACATTTCTCTGGGAAATTCATTTAAGGGAGTTATGTGGGAGGGATAGGGTTAGGTTTTCATCTAAATTACTATTTCAGTTTATTACACAATTCTTTCATCTACATAATGTTGATTAGAATTAAATATGTTGTTAAAATTCCAAGATTGAAAAAAATCGGATAACCGGAAGTGCGTTTACTTTACCACTTTACTAAATCTTTCTTTCATTTTTTCGCGATTTGCTCAAAAATGGCTCCATTGTTTCTTGAAACTCCTTATATAAACTAAACATACAAAGATCTATAACTTTTATTTAAAACATTTCTCTGGGAAAATTCATGTAAGGCATTTTTAGGGGAGGGATGGGGTTATGTTTTTCTCTAAAATGCTATCACAGTTGATTATACAATTTTATCATACAAACAAAATTAATTAGAAATAAACAGATGGCCATAATTCAGGACAATTAGTAAACCAGTGTGCGCTTTTACTGCACAGCTTTTTCAGTTTTTGCCGAATTTCATTAAATGTGGTACACTAACTATAAAATTTGTCAATTTATAATTTTGAGAACTAGAGTAAGAGAAAGTTGTGTGAGTGTTCCACACCAGATTTTTGCTTGTTTGTTTAACTTCTGTTTTAAATATTAATAATTTTGTGACTGTCATGAATTTAATTGCGGGTTCAAAAATTTGATGATAACAGAAAATTATTTTCTAATTAAAGTTTTCCACAATATCCTCGTATTTATTCATCAATAAATTTGTCACATCCTTGAGAAAATGGTTTTCATTTTATTTTATTTTCCTTCAGTTTTTGACAGAAACAGCGTTTACTAAATCACCGATTAGTTCTATTTTATTATATCACGCTTCACAAAAAGTACAATCTGCTTAAATTTACTCCGTCGAAATTTTGTTTAGAATAATCTGAACTTTTGTACATCTCTTATTTTCTATTATTGCTGTTAGAGGAAGTATTCCAATTGTGTCAAATATTCGATCGATCAAGTTTTCACCGGAAATATACGTTTTAAAATCTTGTGGGTCCGAAATATTGGTTTTTAGAAAATGAGGTTTAAAAATAATTGTGTATGTGTGTGTGTGTGTGTGTGTGTATGTGTGTGTGTGTAAACAGCATAGCTCAAATACGAAAAATCGCAGCACTTAAAACTTGATATTCCGTTTAGGTATCATTATGGGATCCGATAGGGATTTGTTTCAAAAATTTTCAACCAAAATTATCACTTTACTGATTGGATTTTTGCGATTTCGTAGAAAATGGCTCCAACGATTTTCTTTAAACTTATTAATATCAACAACATATTTATGATCTACAACTTTTATTTGAAACATATCTCTAGAAGAATTCATTTAAGAGTTTTTTCGTGGAAGGGGAGGGTGGTGGGTTCTGTTTTCCTTCAAAGTAATATTTCAGCTTATTATATACAATTCATTGTCCAAATAATATTAATTATAATTATTATTTTTTATTAAGAAATTCACAACTATACAGACAGTATAATAAGTAAATATGATGGTATTCACATAAAAGGGTGCGAAAGCCTTTAGGCCCCGAAAGCCTCCCAGTAGAGGTAACTACCCTAATTAATTGTTACTACACAATGCTAACTTAAAGTTAGGTGGGAAGCAGAGGCCAGTGGTGTTTCATCTCATGGAAGTTTTGTGGAATAGAAGAGGACAGAGAGTTTTTGAACTAAGAGGCTAATGGTTGGATGTGAGGTCATGGAATTTTTCGTAAAGTGGTTTTATTAACTGATGGATAAAAGGGATTTTGAGATCATTGTGAAGGGTTAGGTTGGAAACATAGAACGGGGCATTGGTAATTCTTCTGAGGGTTTGGATTAAAATGATTGTATGGAGTAGAAGTTGGAATGCTTGGCTTCGCATCCGTATGTCCAGAGGGGCTTTATAATAGTGTTGTAGATGAGTCTTTTATTTTCAAGGGAAAGTTTAGAGCGTCAGTCATGTAGTCTCGAGAGAAGTTTGTAACGTCTGTTTAGTTCAAGTCTTTTTAATTGTGTATGCGGATTCCAAGTGAGTCTTTTGTCTAGATAAAGTCCTAAATTTCGGACTTCGTCGACTGTCGGTATTATGGTTCCATGAAGGAGGATCGGCGAGAGAGTAGCGCGACGGAGGGTGAAGGATATACATTTGCTTTTATAGGGATTGACCTTTATTCTCCACCTGATAAGCCACCTGCGAAAATAGGATCGGGATTTGGAGCAATAAAACATGTGTCATCAGCGTAGGAGTGGAGGATAATATTAATTAAAATGAAATATGTTGCCGAAATTGCGAGTTTGTAGAAAATCGATCGACCGGAAGTGAATTTTTTGTTTGAATCTTTTTTTTTTTGGAAAAGTTCATTTAAAAAAGTTTTTGTTGGGGAGGGGGGTAATGCTTTCCTAAAAACAATCTTATTAAATTTAAAGACTTATTATCTTATGCAGAATATAGTTATGCTTAAAACTATGCAGAATGCAGCCTGAGAGAACGTCTGAGTTATTTACACCGGATTTATATATTTATTTATATTATAGAAATATAATAATTTCAAACTCTAATGCTAAATATTTTATAAGAATTTATTTTTATATGAATAACAACGTAATTAAAAACAGGTGTATTTAACAGGTGTCACCTTCATCGTATCGTTACCTTTAGGGCAAATTACATTCAACAGTAATTCCATTAGATGTTAAATTTATTTAATGGTATGATAAAAGTATGTAGGCATGAGAGGAGGTATATTACAGGGAAAAAATTAATTTAATCCTCTCTCTTGAGATTTACTAAACAAACTGCCTACTTGATTTCAAATAAATTGAAATTCTACAAAATCGGTTGCATAATTTTGCATAATAATTTATTAAAATACGCTGAATTTTACAAAATTATAATGCATATACAGAAAATTTTAGAAACGGGTTTGGTGTAATGGTTATGAGCATGGACTTGTAACTGGAAGGTTTCCAGTTCGAATCCAGCCGTATAACTGCTAAATTTTATATTAGTTTAAAAAATGTTAATATTAAGTTTATGTTGTATGTGTGCAGCTTTTCCCCTCGTACCGTTCACGATACTAATTTGGTAGTTGTTGGTCGTTAAGCCCACTTAAAAAAAATAGGCGTTACTGTATTCTTTACAGAATCTCTTTCATCACTATCTTAAAAAAAAAAAAAAAAAATTGTCTTTACATGCTGATGTTACACAGTTTTTATTTAAGTTCAATTAAAAGCTGTTTTTTTAATGTCAGATGTAAATAACTTGCCCATTCCCATTTTTGGATATTTTAAGCTGGGATTTCTTTTTTCTAGTTGCAAACTTGCATAACATTTTTCATTTGACAATTTTTCAATTAAAAAGCTCCTTAATTGATTTCCTTCTTTTAAGATAAAATATTGCATCATAACTCTTCCATCTGAGTGTTTTTTCCACACAATCAATTTTTCGTGACTTACACCCAAAATTTTTCATTCAAATTTGATATCCTAATTATTCTAATATAGTTCAATCACTTTTTTCATTCACTACATTTTCCGTGGACATTTTCCGTACATCGGCTTCATTTTGTGGTCATTGACCGGTTCGAGTATTAGCCCATCTTCAGGATGCGTTTGTCAAAATAGTGTGATAACACAGACTTGCACAGGCGAATTCAGTTTATACAATCAGTGTATATAAACTACATGATACAACTACAGTGTATAAACTGAATTTGTGGATCACACAAAATGAAGCCAGGCTACCACGGAAAATGTCTCTGATGCTTTCCAGCTCTGCGGAACCAATCACCAACCACAACAACTTTTTACTTTCTTTTATGTGCTACAAGAGGAAGGATCGCGAACATATTTAAAATTGAGCTTTCAAGGGAATTACATCATCATGTGTGTTGTCCATTACATAGGTGTAGTCCCACTGAGTGTTTCATGATGTATAGGAACAAAAACGTTTTCCAACATAGAAAATCGAAAGGAAGTTCAAACATGATATCCGTTTAGGAAACACAATAGTTTCTGACAATGTCGATCAAAATCCTTTAACGTGAGATGTGAATTTATTAAAAGTTTTTTGCGATTTTCTTTAAACTTCATATACCACCTATGTCCAAAAGGCGTACTGATAAAGGAATATTGATTTTTGGAGGTTTCTGGGCGAGATACAAAGTAAAGTTTTTCTGTAAACTGCCATCTTCAATACAACATCTACATATATACATCCACATATACATCTTCAACAATCTAAAATATTCCACGCCCGCATAGTAAATATTCCACTCCCAGGGCATGGAATTATTTGGGGAGTTCTGTTGCATGCAGTTATTTGGGGAGTAGCGACTCACGGATTACCACAGCCCAGTACTCCATGCACTTCGTCAGAACAGTACACAATACACTTAAACTACATGCACTCTACACTTTACAGACAAGAACAAACACAGTACACAAACTAGGATCTCCTTCCCTAGTTAAATGGCGAGAAAGAAGGGATTAGCTCAGTGGTAGCGCGCTGGACTAGCAACGCGGAAGTCCCGGATTCGAATCCAGCTTGGTGCCCTTAGATTTTCTCTTCCTGGGAGCCTCTACAACTCACTGTCCGGTGATGGGCAGTATTGTCTAGAGCTAGAGAGCACTGCTTGCAACAGGCCGGCTGTGCATTGGAGAAGCCTCCGGGGGGGGGGCAATAGATCTTTCAGATCGCAGTGCAGTAATCCCCTACAACAATCTATAAAATATTCCAGATTCTTAGCCATGCTCTGTGTTTTTGGTTAACTTTAGAACCTTGACCAGGACACGATTACATGCATTGCGATTTATTTAAGCTAGGAATATTAAACGAAATAACCTCTTTACGAAGAGGGAGTTTTTGACGCCATTCACTTAAAGAATTTTACTAAATTGGGTGAAAATAAAGAAAACTTAAATAGAAAATAATAATTAGCAAATTATATGGCAAAATTATGTAGCACATAGTATCCGGCATAGGATAAAAACAAAAAAACAAAAAAATACAACCTAAAGAAATTCTATCTGATGTTGGAGAATATTTAATAGTATTATATCATCTGTTCCAAGTTTAAAAAAAAAAAATCTGTTAGCCGGATGTACGAGATTTTATTGGATAGGTTTCTAAGTTTTCCGCAATTTTCTAGTAAACTTGGACCGTGGATTTTCTTCAAACTTCTGCAAATGTTAACTGCAAATTTATAAATATTGAATTCTATTTGGAACATTTTTGGCGGAAAGTGTAATTTTTAGGATGTTAGGATGCCCCTAACTAAACATAAATATTGAGTGAAATTCCATTTATTTGTCAGTTTGAGAAAGTCGTGTGATTGTTTCACACCAGAATTTTATTTTATTTAGAAAAATTGGATTTTAGGGCAGTTCCCCGGGAGAGACGTGACACGGTACTTTGTGTCTTTTTATTACTTTGATTAGTACACTGTACGGTTTCCTTCCGTAGATTACCATTGATGATAATATTAATTAATTCAAATTTTAGAATACAGTAATTACAGAGTTATTAGGAAGATCATATCAATTTTCCACTTAATAATACTTTTATTCTTTTTGTTTTATTAATAAAATAAAGTTTTTATATGTATAATAAAATGATTTTGGGCGAAGCTATAGCTATCCAAAGATATATTTCCAAAATCAATAAAAGCAGTTATCAATAACGATGTTGATAATTCAGAAAGATTGATAAAAGTAGTTGGCAGAAATGATTCAAGAGATAAATTAAATGAGCGAGATACGTATATGTAAGGTATACGTTAAAATATTGTTTGAAAGATTACATTATTTAACAATGAATTTAATATATTTATTTATAGCGTTTTTTAAATCTTTCAATTTATCCAGTAATCTTTATAATCTACAATCTCATTTTTACTTCTAACAGTTAGCCCATCGTTTAAATATAAGTTTTTATTGGACTAACTTTTATTAACAAAACGGAAACTTCTGATTTAAAATGAATTACGTATTTTTATTGTTCCTTTTCAATATATAAGTGTCAATAAAGTTTATCTATTTAACGGAGACAGACTAAAACATGAAATAAAAATTAAATCAACGAACATCGAGAGAGAGAATTTAATTTAACTGTAAATATTCTTATATTTTATTTATAATAAAAATAAATAAATATTTTATACAATTCGTTAATTTATCTGTTTATTGTTCATTTTAACAAGAATATATTCTCATTCTAAATTCTATATTAATAGAGAAATATTCATTATATAAACTATGTTAATTTGATTTTAGTAAATAAATGGAAAAAAATAATTAACACAATCGATCAAAAGTTAAAAAAAAAAAAAAACCTGGTGTGAAATTCTCACGCGACTTTATCTTATTGTGGCATAAAAATAATAAATATACTTTATCTTGGAATATTTACTTATTAAAGTTTAGTAGCTATAAAATAAATACAGACTTGCAGGGGGAATATATGTTTGGCTAGATTGTTGGCAGGTAGAGCCACATAAGAATGTTATGGTAGAACATTACATTGTAATCCAGGAGGCAGCGTCCATAACATTTGAAATATTAGGTTAAAAAATTTCTCAGAATTACACTAAAATGAATTTATTTATTTATTTTTTTTTTTTAGAAAAATGTTTTTTAATAAAGTGATATATTTATGTCTGTGAGTATTTATTCCAAGTTTAAAGTCCATCGAACAACTTTGCAATTCTAGCAATGCTTTTTAATGAACCTTAAAATTATAGGTGGGTGGAAACACTGAATTGAAGTGGCTTAACCCATAAGCTTAATATTGCTGCCTCCCTCTAACCCCACAGAATTAAATAAAAAATGCTGTGAAACACTGAGACACAGAAAGCTGTGAATCACCAAAAACAAACACACAAACAACTTTCTATTATTTCAATTAATACAAATAAATTAACCAATTTTCTGCAAATATTTACAATGATGGGCTGGTCATAAACAAAAAAAGATGGTAGGGGTTAAAGTTGTATACTTGAGGTGACATGTGTGGTGCGCCCTTTGTCAAAAACCAACAAAGCTTGTGCAGTTGTATTGAATTTAAAGAAAAATAATTTTGCAAAAAAAATGTTATAAATTATAGTGATACTTTTTTATGTGTTCAATGAACACTTCAATTTTAAAGACAATCGTTGTCCGTGAAAATTAAAAAAAAACTAAAAAGAAAACATATTCTGAAAAGTCGCACTTTAAATTAACTGATTTTTTTTCAAATTTGAAATTTTATCAATGCTTCTATTAATGTACATTAATATTATGTATGTGGTAAAACTATACATTGTATTGAACTGTTACTTTAGATAATAGCATGAAGCTACTGTTCCCTCAGAACCCTCCCTCCAAAAAAATAAAATCAATTTTCCTAAGAAAATGTTTCAAATAAAAGTGATAAATGTGTAGATTAATATACCAAGTTTAAAGAAAATCCGTTGGAGTCGTTTTCGAACAAATCAGTCAGGTAAGTCGCACGTCTCGTTGATGAATATTGTAACGTTTTTCCAAACTAGTTGCTAAGTGGGTTCGGTTTAGATTAAACACACTATACTTCTAACAACACCAATTTATTGTTGAACACAATAAATTACAATTAAAACACTTAAATACACTGTATAACCAACAAAAGTTCACTCAGTTCACTTTTTAATCACTTTTAACAAGCGCGCACTCCATTTTGTAACAAGACTCTCTCACTCGAGCTGTTCTTCTCCTATTTATTCATTCATTCATCCATCATCGGCACTACAGCCCAGAAGGGCCCTGGCCTCCAATAGAAATTGTCCACACTCATCTCTATCCAACTACCATCCCATCCCCTTCAACCACAATCTAGGCGTACCCAGCCTCGCTACCTCCCTGCCAACCTGGTCCAACCATCTTGCTCTCGGGCGACCCACTATTCTTTTTCCAAATGGCTTATAATTAATAAGTTTCTTCGGCATTCTATCCTCTGACATCCTTTGTACATGTCCTGCCTACCGTAGAGTCTACTCAGTTGAATAAGTTTTATACTTTCGGTGTCCTTATAGTTTTCATAAATCTCCCGGTTGTGTAATCTTCTCCATGTACCATTTTCGTTTATAGGTGCATATATCCATCGTAAAATTTTTTCTATCAAAGGTGGCTATTTTCTGCTCGTCCGTTTTCTTAAGCACCCAACCCTCTGGCCCATAAGTCAGGATCGGCTTGATGAGGGTTTTTTATAGTGTGGCTGTTGTTTCTTTGCTTAAGATCTTAGATTTAAAATGTTTTAATAAGCCGTAGAAACTCTTATTTGCCGAAAATATTCTTTTTTCTATCTCTTTTGAAAAGTTATTATCCTTATCGACAAATGCTCCCAGATATACGAAGCCTTGGACTTTATCGAAATTGTAGTCTTGTATTTGGAGAGACAGAGCACTATCGTCACCACCCACAACCATGTATTTGGTTTTATTTTCATTGACAACGAGCCCCATTGCTTTGGCGGATGATTCCAATGGTTTAAAGGCTTCTTTTAAACCAGCTTAAGTTCTGCTTATGATATCAATATCACCCGCATAGGCCAGCAGTTGTACTTCCTTATTGAATAGATGCCCATTTGTTTGGACTTCCCCAGTTTATACCACTGGAAAAGGTTCAATTTATACCATTCGAGAAGTTTTTCGAACATCTGGGTCGCGGTAGACAGTGGGAGACCGCTGTAGAAGAATCTAGAAGCGCCCCGCTAGCGCTTTCCAGTGGCCACGAGAAGAACTTGAGGTGCCTGCTTCTTCCCCTAGATGGCACTAGTGGCTGCGTTACAAGATTTTTCGAAAGCTCCTAGGGAACCCCCTCATACGTATTTTTAGTGAAAAACTCAATTTCGAATTAATTGACACGATCGCTAAGTGTGTAAGAGGAAGTAAAAATACATTTTTCTGGAAAAATTTCTTGAAATAAAAGTAATACGCGACTATGTGGGTAGATGGTAGGGGAAATTTAAAGAGAATCGTTAGTGCTATATTTTTTTTTTTTGTATATAAGCGCGAAAAACTGAAAAAAAAAATTATTCAGTAAGGTTACAGTTGCGGTCGATGGATTTTGATCGAAATCTTTCTTATAGGATGCAGTGTTAGTATCTAAAAACATGTAAATTTAATTACGAAAATTTAACACGATCACAATACATTCTCTTAAAGTAATATTGTAAAAAAAAAAACAAACTGTTTTTATAACATTGCAAGTATATTAGAACTTTTAATGGGATCACTGAGCGTATAAAAATCCTTTTCCTTTCATGTGAAGTGGCCATTATTCTTTTTATTAATATAAAAAAATGTGCTCACTTATAAATAAGAGCGAACAAATTATTGCTAGCGGTTAATTTGATGCTATAAGAAGTTTTTTTTTTATTAAAATTATAATAAATACAACGTAAAACAAGCAAAATGTTGGTTGGCTGGAACCAAAAAAAAAAAAACTTTTAAAGCTTGTTTAATTAACATAGCTATTATTTATATTAAATATAAAATATTTTAAAATGGTTTCCAAAAGAATTCTTTTTCTTTAAAAAAATTCTTCTGGCCATTGCCGTATAAATGTATCGTCATTAAATATTTTACATTATAGAAATTTACGAGGCTAATTGGAGAATATAAATTATTCGAAATATTAACTTAATTTTTATTAAATTTCATTGTGTTTAAATTGTTCATTTAATTGATATTAATGATCCTATTTACAACTCCAAACTCCTATTTATTATCCTATTCGTATTTGATATTGACGAGTTTAGTGGCTATTTATAATATATCGGATGCTTTTGAACTAACCAAAACCTTTTCGCATTATCCACCAAATAATTTAAAAAACAAAACAAAAAATTCCCGCATGTACTAAGTTACAATAGTTTAATCAATTCACCGGAATTATCAGATTCACATTTGTCAGATTTTCGAAAATCTCAGGAAGCTCATATTGGGGAAACTAAGGTTGAGACGAAATCAATTTTTCCAATGAAATTCTTAACAAATTTTTTTTTTTAAGAAACATTACTTTTCACGAAAAAGTGAAACATTGAAAATATTTATTGCTTTTTACTTTCTCTAACTCCTAGAAAGAGGAAGTGCTGTAATCGTGACAAATTTTCGATATTGAGTTTTCATCGGAAGTATCCGTTTTGAGGTCCGCTGAGTCCAAAAAAAGTGTTTTTTTAGAAAATGGGTTCTGTTGTGTGTGTGTGTGTAAGTGTATGTATGTGAACAGCATAGCTCAAAAACGAAAAACCGTAGGAAGTTGAAACTTGATATTCCGTTTAGGTATCACCATAAGATTGGACAGTACGTTATCTGTCAAAATTCCTCAACCGACTGTACCACTTTACTAGTTTTTTTTTTTTATTACTTTTTTGCGATGTTTTCAAAAAATGGCACCGACAATTTTCTACGAAATTTTTATATCAACTACAAATACAAAGATCTACAACTTCTATTAAAAACATTTCTCTGGAAAAATTCATTTAAGGGCACTTCTGGGGCAGGGAGTGGGGTTAGGTTTTCCACTATAGTGTTATTTCAGTTTATAATACAATTCTATCATCTAAATAATATTAATTAGAATTCAGTGTGTTGTTGAAATACCGAGTTTGAAAAAAATCGGATGATCAGAAGTGCGTTTTTACTGAAATGTATTTTTTAGTTTTCTGGTATTTTTCTCCAAAACGGTTCCAACGATTTTCTTTAAACTTGTAATGTGAACCACACATATATAACATTTATTTAAAACATTTCTCTAGGAAAATTCATTTCATGACACATTTAGGGGAGGGGTTGGGTTATGTTTTTCTCTAAAGTGCTATCATAGTTGATAATACAATTCTACCATCCAAACAAAATTAATTATAAATAAATTGATGACCAAAATTCCGAGTTTCCAGAAAATTAGTAAACCGAAAGTGCACTTTTTTATTTTATTTTATTATAATTGCTTTATTAAACATTGAAAATACAGACAAAAAGAACAATAATAAGCATATTACTGACATGGCTTTGGCCGTCTGCCAGGAGTGCAGGAATTGTAATTATAAACAAAAATCCTATATATATTCAAAATTAATTATCTTATTTATATATATATATAATACTATAATGGGTACACATAATATTTGTATTTACAATTTCTGTAAAACTTAAAGTCTAACTTCTGTAAAAATTAAAGTTTTCTACAAGAAAGTTCTTATAAAACAAAGCTTCTTTTATAAAATTAATTAAATTATGCCAATTACCTCCATTCAGGAGCTCTATCATCTGGGAATCTGTCAAATATTCCTGGTTGAAATACTTGGACCTTTTATCTTTAAATATAGGACAACGTCCCAGAAAGTGGAACACATCCACATTTTCGACTTTATTACAAGGAGAACATAAATAGATTTTGTCCTGTATATAAGGCTTATAATTAAAATTTAATAACTCTCCTCTAATTTTTATTAATAGTCCTATATCCTCCGTGTTTAGGGTCTTTACCGGGTAATCAACATCCAGGGAAAGCTGACGATAAATACCATGAAATGTACCTTTTAACACCTTATTCTTTAGATCCTTACAATAACAGTCTATTAACCATTTTTTTAATGAAATTTCACATTCTTTCCATTTATCCGGTGCTTTTATGCCCAGGCAAAAATTAAAATTTACCATGCTTGCTTGGAGATAATAATTTCCAATGAGCAATGAGCGAAACTGCACTTTTATTGAACATTTTTTTTTAAGTTTTCGACGAACTCCAACGAATTTCATCAAATTTGGTACACAATCTATAAAATTTGTCAATTACAATTTAAAAACGAGTAAGAGAAAGTTGTGTGAGTGTTTCACACCAGATTTTTTTTTCCCTTAAGGCCTGTCCAGAAAATAATAGAAGAAAACAGAAAAATAAAACACAAATTTTTGATTATTGGTTATCTCACTTGTGAATATGTTAAGGTTTTTTTTTTATGTTTTATAATTTCAACCATTTATATTTTCCTAAGTTACACGTTTATACCAAATACATATTTTGAATCCGAAATTGGTTTCATAAATACAAACAACGTAATAAATGTGTAACTAGTTCGGCTGTCTCCGTAAATGTTCGGCACTTATTCGGGAAAATATCATCGCAATTTTTATCAAATAACCTCCCATAAAACATTTTCAACGCTAAAATATTGGTAAATGTTTACATTTTCTTCGTGCTGTAAGGGAAAGTTGTGTGATGTCGTGTGTGTGTTTGTGTGTGTATGTATGTGTGTGTGTGTGTGTGTGTGTGTGTGTGCGTGTGTGTGTGTGTGTGTATATGAATGTTCTTTTTCTCTCAAAAATGACTCCAACTTTTTTGTTACAATTTTTCACAAAAACTTTGTTCATATTGTATTAACTATACTCATATAAAGACATCATTTCTATTTAAAATATTTTTTTTTTATTGTAGAAGATCAGGGGAAACAATGACGTAAGCCTTTCCTGTCAAATTTCATTTCAATAAACGTACAGGATAATAAAGATTCTCGGCTGATCTATTAATAACTGCAGGAGATCTCAAGGAGCGGTCAATAAAATTTACATTTATTTTTAAACTTTTCTAACGTTTCGACAAATTTATTGTCTTCTTCAAGGATAAAATTAAAAAAAAAAAAATGTTAATCAGGGGTACATATAATTTTTCATTAAACACACTAAACACTAAATATATACTAAACAAAACTTGATATGACAGAAAGAGTTGCTTATGTAATGAGCTACAACATCAGAAATGACTCATCAGTTTTGTTTAGTATGTATTTTGTGTTTAATGAAAATTATATGTAACCCCAATTAACTTTTTTTTTTTATTTTATTTCTGAAGAAGACAATAAATTTGTCGAAACATTGGAAAAGTTGTAAAAAAAAGTGTAATTTTTATTGACCGCTCCTCGAGTTCCCCTGCAACTAGTTAATAAACTGTTTGAAGAAAATGTGTTAATTATGATTGTGAAAAATGCAATTACAGGAAGTTCTGTAATTGCTTACTTAACACTAGATTTTTTTTATTTCATTTTCACAATATTTTGGAAAAATGAGAACGATCCTATCATTTTCTTTAAGCTCAGTCGTCTTTAACAAATTATAATTTTTCCTTTCTCTTACATCTGATAAGAGGAAGTATGCCGATTCTGACAAATTTTGGAAATTGAGTTTTCACCGGAAATACATGTTTTGAGGTCCCTTGCGCACCAAAAAAAATCTGGTAAGAAACATTCACACAACTTTCTTCTACTCCAGTTTTCAAAATTATAATTCACAGTAAATTTACAGATATTGTACCAAATTTAATGAAATT
>JAAEAF010006127.1:0-58863 GCA_011037195.1 Triatoma infestans | reverse complement strand
CGAACTCCAACGAATTTCATCAAATTTGGTACACAGTCTATAAAATTTGTCAATTACAATTTAAAAACTGGAGTAAGAGAAAGTTGTGTGAGTGTTTCACACCAGATTTTTTTTTCCCTTAATGCCTGTCCAGAAAATAATAGAAGAAAACAGAAAAATAAAACACAAATTTTTGATTATTGGTTATCTCACTTCTGAATATGTTAGTTTTTTTCTGTTTCACATATGTGAAAAGGAAAGAAATAAAATTAAGCTTGGTTGAAATAAGGTTCTTTTTATTACCATCTTATAGTTAGTTTTTTTTTTTTTTTAACTTTTATAGTTTCAACCATTTATATTTTCCTAAGTTACATGTTTATACCAAATACATAGTTTGAATTCGAAATTGGTTACATAAATACAAGCAGTGTAATAAATTCGTAACTAGTTCGGTTGTCTCCGTAAATGTTCGGCACTTATTCGGGAAAATGTCATCGCAATTTTTATCAGATAACCTCCCATAAACATTTTCAATGCTAAAATATTGGTAAATGTTTACATTTTCTTAGTGTTGTAAGGGAAAGTTGTGTGATGTCAAGTGTGTATGTGTATATGTGTCTATATGAGTGTTCTGTAGCAAACAAAATTCCATCAGCGGAAGTCCCTTTTTAAAGAATTTTTTCTCACAAAAACGACTCCAATATTTTTGTTAAAATTTTTCTCAAAAATTTTGTTCATATTCTATTAACTATACTCATATAAAGACATCATTTTTATTTAAAATTTTTTTTTTTTTATTGTAGAAGTTCAGGGGGAACAATGCCGTAAGCCTTTCCTGTCAAATTTCATTTCAATAAACTACAGGATAGTAAAGATTCTCGGCTGATCTATTAATAACTGCAGGAGATCTCAAGGAGCGGTTAATAAAATTTACATTTTTTTTTAAACTTTTCTAACGTTTCGACAAATTTATTGTCTTCTTCAGGGATAAAATTAAAAAAAAAAAAAAAATGTTAATCAGGGGTACCTGATCGAAACGGAAAGATTAAAAATCGAAAAATCGCAGAAAGATTAAACTTGTTATTCCGTCAAGGTATTAACACCGCGATTAACACCAAGGATTCCAATGAAATACATCAACCGGAAGTACGACTTTACTGAATGTTTTATTTCTCAATTATTTGCGCTTTTTTCGCAAAGGTCTTCAACGATTTTCTTCAAACATCATATTCTATATATATTCATTAATTCTTTTCATTTTTATTTGAAACAATTTTCTTGTGAAAATGGATTTCCTGGGGGTGCTGGGGGTAGCCCCAATTAACTAAAGTGCAATACTTGAGTTCAGTGTATGGTTCTACCACCAAATCGGTAGAAGAACGGTAGAAACGGTAGAAGTATTGATAGAATTCCAGATTTGATAGATTCCAGAAAATCGTCTAACGGGAAGTGCTACTTTTTAGAGTACGTTTTTGGTGTTTTATGGATTTTTTAGCGATTTCCTTTAAACCTTGGCTTCCTGTTATAAATCTATCATTCAAACATTTTTCAAAAAACATAGATTTAAGATATTGCGGAATTTGTGGCATTAAATTTAAAATATACTTTTTTGATTCAATATCATTGGCTAAATTTTTTTTATTTAATATCATAGCTTCTGGAATACTATGTAATCATATTCTCACTTCCTGGGTTGTCCCTTTACCATCTCCATATTTATGTTAAGATAAATTAGTAAACGTTGAAGTTTTAAGAAAATAAATCATTTTACATAGAATTGTAGAAAGTAAGGGAAGTGTTCCACATCAGATTTTTTTCATCTATAAAGTAGAATTTACAGCTGTAAGTTCACTGAGGATATTCACATCGGTTCTCATACTAAACAGCGTATCTCATTAGAAGCACTCTCGTGATTTGGTAGTAAAATAACGCCATTCATCTTAAAGAGTAATTCATGCAGACAATATGCAAAGCTATGCCGTGACCCGGGCAACTCAAGAAAAGAAGAAGAAATGGCGGCTAGTTTCTTTAGCAGAACTGCTGAAAATTCTGCAAAAGTTCTAAGACCGGATATCTCTGGAATTTGCTGGGTGATGATCGCTGGTTTGAATAATAGTGGTATCTTCCTTTTTAGAAGTAATAATATAGAGGATAACCTCTTATTCGTTGAATAATTTTCGTGGAAACAAACTTTGGCATGAATGAATATGTATATTAAATTAGCTTTCAGATATGAGCCACACAGTTGTTCATTGGGCAAAATTGAAGGGAATTAGGCATAGGTGTTCCTTTTGGTGAAGTTTAGATAGGGGAAGTAGTATCAAATTGCAAATTACAAACACTACCGATGTGCTTTCGCGTGTTCTAGGGCCAACAGTAGTATATATATATATAATATACAACTAGCTCCGAGTCAGGGTAACCTGATTTAGTTTTAATTAACGCATTTACATACGGCCTCCAGACTCAGTTTTAATTAGCAAACAAAGGAACTTGTTTTCCTCCCTCATAAGCATCCACTTCACTTCCTTCCTTCCGCATCATTCTGTTCATCAGAATAGAATTGTTCTCGCTTACTTTCATTGTACTCGCCACAAAACCAAACAAAAAACCTTGTGTGAAATAATCACACCAACTTTTTCTCACTTACGCTTAATTGAATTATAAAATTGACAAATTCTCTTTACTTTAACAAAAATGTAGTGATGGTGGGGGTAAGTGTTGGTTCTCTGCCTTTAGGAAGATTCGTCATCCTAAAGAAACGCCAAAATCAATCCGTGAATAACACTTGAAATTCACATCATAGATTCCCCCAGAAACTCTTCAAAATTCTATAAAAATAAATTTATTTGTGAAAAATTAATTTCATTGTAGATTATTGCATAAAACTGTGAAATAAGTAGGTTAGGCTGCTCTTCCCAAGCACCGAAGGTCATTTATTGATCTGTGTAAACATTTTAAATGACCCTCTAAAATTATTCTACCAAAATTTATTTTTAGTTGAATTTTAATTTTTAGTAGAAATTGTGCAATAATGTTAATAGAAATAACAAGCACAATTTATATGTCCAGTTTGGTTGTAAATAGTCTTTTAAATAGCATGGGCAGAGCCTAGCGAAAACTAGCTGGATTGAATAATCGTTGTATAAGAATTATTAGTTATCAATCAATGTATAAACAACAGTTAGTTGTGAATTGAAATTTAATGCTCTATTTAATAGTGAGTACGAGTTTTATTAATACAATTTGAAATCAATTGTTTAGGAATTGTATTTACTTGTTGTTAATAAAGCAAATGCAATACATAAGCAATTAATTAAGCAATTAACAATTAAACAATAATTGTTTTCAATCAATTAAGGAATCAAATAGGTCATAATAATTAGGAATCTTGTGTTCGTATAAACGTTTAAATTATCAGCCAAATTTGGATTCTTTATGTAAAAAATAATAGTAAAAATAAATAGATAAATCTCTCAATAGTCTTGAATATTTAAAGAATCAGATAAAATATAAAATAGAAAACTTTCAAAATACTTATTTTTTATGGACGTTTTTGTTTGAATATTTTTTTTTTTTTTTCTTTATTTAGCCATTTACAATCTGTATATAGATACATACAATAAGTAAATATGTTGATGAGATTACAGGAGGCGTGAAAAGTAGGAGGAGAGAAACTACCCAGTGGTAGCACTCTCTACGGGATACCAGTTACTGATCAGTCCCGAAGGAAATCTCGGGGCCACTGGCGGTTCAGTCGGCGTGGTGGATTGTCAGGGATGGTAGTGGAGGCGAGAGATTGTACGAAAGGATTAGAGCAGTGAGAGAGAGCAGAGTGAAATTTATTATATTTAGTCTTGGCGAGTTGTTGTACGAAAGGAATGTTGAGGTCGTTATGGAGAGTTAGGTTTGTAACGTAAAAAGGTGCGTCTACTATCTGTCGGAGTAGTTTTGATTGAAACGTCTGTATAGTCCGTATGTTGGTCGGTTTGGCTGAACCCCACAGCTCTAGTCCGTAAGTCCACATAGGTTTTAATATAGTATTGTATATTAGTCTCTTCAGTTCAGTGGGTAGTTTAGAGCGTCTTCCGATAAGTCGGTAGAGAAGTTTGGCCCGTTTAGTCAGTGCTTGTCTTTTAAGTCGTGTGTGTGGGTTCCATGTAAGTCGTTTGTCTATGAAGAGTCCAAGGTAGCGCACCAGGTCGGCAGAAGGAAGAGAGTTATTGTTAAAATAGACAGCAGGACAGGAGCCCCGCCGGAGAGTAAACGTGGCGTGTTGGGATTTTCGTGGGTTCATTTTAATTCTCCACTTTTTTGCCCATGTTTCTATCAGATGTAAGTGTGTCTGTAACTTGTGTGATGCTGATGTTGGGTTTGTGCTAGAAGCTAGTATGGCTGTGTCGTCTGCATATGTACATAGTTGTGTGGACGGATGTGTGGGTATATCGGATGTGTATACAGTGTACAGTACTGGGCCAAGAATACTCCCCTGCGGCACCCCCGCTCCCACTGATGAGAAAGAAGAAATTGCTGAGCCGGTACTGACCTGGAAAAATCTGTCTGAGAGATATGAGCGTAGAATAAGGAAGTAAGTGAATGGGAGACACCTCTTTAATTTGAACAATAATCCAGGATGCCAAACACGATCAAAAGCCTGGGCAACGTCCAAAAACGCTCCCGTGCAATACTGCTTTCTCTCTAATGCTGATGCTATCTCGTCTACCACTCGGTGACACTGCTGAGTTGTATTGTGCAAGCTTCGAAACCCAAATTGGTGGTGTGGCACTACACCAAGCTCCGCAAATATGGGGTTGATGCGTTTTAGTAGCAGTTTTTCTAGAATTTTTCCTAGTGTCGGTAGTAAGCTGATGGGTCTATAGGAAGAAGGAAGATGTGTGGGTTTACCAGGTTTCGGAATCATTCGTATCACCGAATATTTCCATGATAGCGGAAAGTAGGTGGTACGAAGAACCGAGTTATAGATATAGGTGAGGTAGATGAGCGCTTTCTTAGGAAGGTGTCGAAGGATTTCAGAAGTTATGAGGTCGTAGCCGGGAGATTTTCTAGAGGGGAGAGACTTGATGATAAATTTAATATCTGCTGGAGAAAATGCTTTTGGAGGAAGTGAGAGAGGAAGAGGTGAGTCCAATTCAGATTCTATTTCTGTTGTGTCTTGAGATATGTCAGAGTGAGGTTTGAAGACGTTAGTCAGGTGTTGAGTGAAGAGAGTGGCTTTGTCCTCGTCCGATCTAGCCCAAGTTCCGTCATCTCGTCTGAGAGGAGAAGAAACGTATTTGTATGATAGTAGTCGGCGTGTAGCAGTCCAAAGAGATCTGCGGTCAGTAGTCAGTTTTGTAATATAGTCGTCATACTTTTGCGTTCTCAGTTCTTGTAGGTTTTGTTTCAACTGTCTTGAGAGTCTGTTATAAGCAGTTTTGTCAGTAGGGTAGCGTGTCCGTTGCCAAAGTGCTCGGGCTCTTCTTTTTTGTCTAATCAGTAGGCGTGTTTGTACTGGTAGGTTATACTGCCTGGAGTAGGTCCTTCGATTTGAGTGAGTACTTGATTCCCATATTGAAGTTTGTATAGAGGTAGTCAGAGTATGTACAGCGTCGTCTATTTCGTCTGGTGTTTTTAGTGATAAGGATAAGTCAAGTTTACTTTCTAGTAAGGTTTGGAAGAGAGGCCAGTCTACAGGTCCTGTAATTAGTGTCGGTCGGAGAGGAAGTGTCTTAGGTGTCATAGTTAGAGACAGAAGCACAGGACTGTGGTCTGAAGAAAGATCTGTAAGTGTATAAACGTCTGTGGCTAGTGAAAAAGTTTGAGAAGTTACGAAGAAGTCTAGAATGTCAGGCAGTTTGGAGAGAGCTGTCGGCCAGTAAGTTGGTTGGTCAGGAGAGAGCACTTTGTAATGAGAAGTAGTAAGTACGTTAAGTAGAGTGCGTCCTCTTGGATTAGATGTGCGGCAACCCCACTGCGGATGCTTAGCATTGTAGTCGCCACCTGCCAAAAATCTGGGTCCCAATTTGTGAAAGAATGCACTAAATTCTTGAGTCGAGATAATCTTATTAGGAGGACAGTATACTGCCGCCATATTCAGAGAAAATGGTTGGCAGACCAATGTGATTGCTACAGCCTGAAGAGAATCAGATTGTTCAATTAAGAGGTGTTGGTGGATTAAACTGGAGCGGATGAGAATGGCTGCGCCACCATGGGCAGTGTCGTCTGGGTGATCTGCTCTGTAAGTAGTGTAGTCAGTAATGTTGCAGTATGATCGTCCGGTGAAGTGAGTCTCTGTTATCAGTGCCACGTCAATTAGTTTGTCATGCAAGAATATGTCTAGTTCGTCTCTGTGAGAATTCAGCCCGTTTGCGTTCCAGAGGAGGACTGCAAGTGAATGCGATGAAATATTAAAATGTGTGTTCATTTTGAAAGTTTAGGAATGAGTTCAGTTACTAGATTGGTGAGAAGAGTGATGAGTGGGTTAATGAGGGATTTAAATTCTGAGATGAAGGCTGTCAGTACGTTAGTCATGTCTGGAGAGTTTGTTGGATGGTTAGTTGATGACCCCGAGACTCCAACGGGGGAAGACCAGCAACTGGTAGAAGGTTGAAAGGATTGCTGTTGAGGAAGTGGTTCCTTCTGTGGCAGCGGAGGGAAGTGTACAGCTGTAGGCGGTGGTGCTTCCTGAGTTGAAGTAGGTTGTGGTTGACGGCCATTTTGGGCGGTGGTTCTCCTTCTCAATCGTTGCAACTCTTTGTGGGTTACACATCCTCTATAGTTAGCAGGATGACTGCCCTGGCATAACGCACAAGTTGCAGGGATGTCTCGAGACTTTGTGCAGTCAGAGGATGGGTGATATCCCGCGCACTTGACGCATCTAGGAGTGTGGTTGCAGTATGCCTTAGTGTGGCCATACTGCTGACATCTCTTGCACTGGATGATCTCCACTGTTTTGTAGGGTTCCTCTACTTTTACTCGTGTATACACGACGGATTTAATACTGAATATGTCCTTATTGTTTTCTTGAGGTTCCAGATTGTTTGAATATAGAATTAAATTCTTGCTTTTGAAGGTTATTATTTTGTTTATAAAGATATATTTTCCATTTTTTTGCCGTTTTCCCCCACCCCAATATCAGCATCTATTAATTTTAATCTATAAGATAACATTGTGCTTTTTATTAGAGTATTCATATTTTCTTAAGAGAAATGGCCCATAAACTTCAATGCCGTTTGTTCGATTTTTAAAATTTGACTCAGAGCAAAAAAAGATTGCCGACCGCTGTACTACTAGTAGGTGGTTGTATTTATAATATGCTCTATTGCTAATCTGATGTTAAAGCTATCATAAAATAGTAAGATGTTTCAAATTTTGGCTGTTTCCATTATTGCTTTTTCATAAATTCTCCTGTTCATTTTCAATATATTCTTCAACAATAATTATTTCAAGTTTTAAGTATGATGACTGATTGGGATAGCAGGGAATCATTCCCAAATTTTTTTAAACTTCAAAAAAATTCGTTTTTAATTGTTTCAACATTTTTCTTCCTAAAACGTTATGAACGCAGCAACTTCTACAAGTTTTCAGGGCATATATCTACGTATATGAGCAGACAAATATTGAATATTGTAATAGAATCAATCATCTGTTGAGAATTGTCCTCTTTGAGAACCTCCTAGAAGTTATCTAATTCCCACTAAGAACTAGGAGAAATGGGCTAATAAGCCGACAAACTTGATCAATCTTGAAGGTTTAAAAGGCTATATTTCGAAGAGCTAAACCAAAGAATCTAAACAAGAGATCAAGAAGAAAACAGCCAGCCGCTGCATTCAAGAGCTTACTTTAGGTCAACAAAACAAAGGTGCCTCAACTCGCACTCTGCCAAAAAGTTACAAACCAGAGAGTATTCATCGAGCTAACCACACCAGCTATCGATGGTTAGAACAAGCAAGCGTTCTAACTAGTGATGTCACTCTTTGAACGGCCCACAACTGCCACCGCTAGCAATCGATATCATCAGCCAACACCTTCTCTCTTTCCTCGATCATTCTATGCTCTTTTTTTACCCTTTCTCCTCCTCATAAAGTATGGTAAAATATAATTCGTGTATACAGTGTGCAAGTAGTGAGTTACGTGCCATTATTTTAAAATCAGCAATCTCCATTTTCCACAACTATTAAAATGTGAAAATGTAAAATTTAATACATACATAAAATTAGGAAAATCTTTCATCCTGGGGAAAAATGGACGTAATCTATTTAGCGTATGGATGATTAATGGCTGCCATGGTTAAAAGGAAATTGAATTTTTTGAACGCCTATAGCGTATATTGAACTTTATATTTAATGTTGCGAAACGTTACATTTATCATATCTTCATAAATTAACCCTTCGAGAAATTCGCTTATTAGATTTCTTGAGAGAAAACCGAGCACCATATACAATGTTAGGGTAGAACAAAGTATTGAGAAACTTTTGTTTCACTATGTAAAATTTCATTATGTTAAATGAACTTAGCAAATTAATTGTGGTTAACTTATTTAGAAAATTAAACTTCGTACTGAATTGTTCTCATTTCACAAAGTTCTTCATCAAGTTAGTTGAATAAGACAAATTAATAAACTCTTTGAAAATGTTCGAATCTAGGTTGTGGGAAGAGAGCTGATCAAGAAGACTAGCGTAAGTTTTCGTGAAAATGAGATTCACAATATTCATGAATGATTTTTAGATAAAACAAAAAAAAAAAAAATCTGGTGTGAAACACTCACACGACTTTCTCTAAGCAATTATTATAATTCTAACAGACTCATTTTCTTTAAACTTGCGCTTATTTACTAAAACTATTATAAATTATTATAAATTTATTACAGAAAAAATTTTCAAGCAAGTTATGAATTTGTATTTATATTTGGGGTGTGTCCTCATACAAATGGAGTAAGCTTTATAACATAACAAAGTATTTCATTTTTACAATGGCTAAATTAAAAATATTCAATATTAATAAAATGGACTGAAAACTGCTATAAAATTTACACTTCCCTTAAAAAACAAACATACTATTTCCGGGAAAAATACAGAATGCAGCTAAATTTTATACAAACTATCGTATTTTAAAATACGTAAAACAGCTGATCACTTAACATTTGGTAATACTTGCGAACAAAAAAAAAAGAAATAATACTTTGTAAAAAAAAATCTGGTGTAAAACACTTACACAACTTTCTCTTACTCCAGTTTTCAAAATTGTAATTGACAAATTTTTTAGTTTGTGTACCAAATTTGATGAAATTCGTTGGAGTTCTTCGAAAACTGAAAAAAAAAAGTTCAGTAAAAGCACACTTCCGGTTTACTTATTTTCTTGAAACTCGGAATTTTGGATATCTATTTATTTATAACTAATTTTGTTTGGATGGTAGGATTGTATAATAATCTATGATAGCACTTTAGAGGAAACCTAACCCCATCCCTCCCCCAAAAGGGCCCTTAAATGAATTTTTCCAGAGAAATGTTTTAAATAAAAGTTGTAGATCTTTGCATGTGTAGTTGATATTCAAAGTTTAAAGAAAATCGTCCAAGCTATTTTTGAGAAAATTGCAAGAAAGTAAAAAAAATACCAGAACATTTTACTGAAAAATATATTTTAGTATCACAAGTTTTGGTTCATGAACTCGGAATATTTCAACAACACCTTTAATTCTCCGGTCTTTTTCGTCGTAAGCTGCATATTGGTTATTGTTCCTGACAGGTTTCGGATATTCATCCAGCGTCAGTTAAAAGCAGCATTGCGGATCCAGCCACATTTTCAACATTTAATTCTAATTATATATTTTAGATGATAGAATTGTATAGTAAACTGAAATAGGACTTTAGAGGACAACCCACAGGATACCAAAACGGAATATCAAGTTTCAAGTTTCTGCGATTTTTTCGTTTTTGAGCTATGCTGTTCACACACACACACACACACAACATACACACACACACACACACACACACACACACACACACACACACACAGACCATTTACTAAAAACCACTTTTTGTACTCAGGGGACCTCAAAACGGATATTTCCGGTGAAAACTCGATATCGAAACTTTGACACGATTACAATACTTCCTCTTTACTAGGAGTAAGAGAAAGTAATAGAAAAATGCTTACTACGTTTGTTCATATAATATAAGCCAGTCGTATTTTGAGCCAGTTGATGACATATAAAGTTAACGGTTTTATTTGTTTATTAACGTTGAATTTCAGAATAAATGAAAACTGATCTCAGTGGTCATGTTTGTATCTGTACAGTGAGAATTCCAACTTTAAAGAAAATTGTTTGAGCAGTTTTCGAGAAAATTAAAAAAAAACAAAAAAAAAACGAAAACTTGCACTTCTGGTTAACCTAATAATATAACGTATTAAATTATGGGTAGCATAACCATAATTTGTGCCTGAAGTAGCATTTAGAAGAAAGCTTATGATTGGTCGTTCTCCCTCTATAACTCTCCAGTTATAAAGAAAATCACACAGTTCCTAGAAAATCATTTCCAATAAAAGTGATAGGCACTTATATGTTTAGATAGTCAAAGTCAGTTTTGATAAAAACATGAAAATATCGGAAAAAACTTTCAGCGAGGTCACACTTCCGGTTGATAGCTTTTGTCTAAAAACTTATGTCAGATTGGCATCTTGTCAGCTTTTCTCCTAATCTCAAGCTAGTTTCCACCTGCCGGACAGTAAGCACTGCGAAGTTCTTTTCTTGTTTTCCTAGGGAGCGTCATCTACCCTGTGGGGGCATCATAGCCATTGCCCTAGAAAAAATGAAAACGCATCAAATTTTGCTACCCAACCTCTTCTCTGCGGGTTGTAATCTTTTGGTCTTCGACCGTGGATTGCGGGTGTTAATCATAAACTCCTTATTTTTTTGGTTTTCTTTCTATCCTTGTTGTACGATCTGTAGACGAGATAACCGATTAGGGTTCTGGCACTTTACTCATTAATGGGGCAGAACTGATATAAGAATGTATTCGGGAAACACAATGGGTCCTTGACACGAAAATGTATCTATTCACCTTCGGAGACCTTGAAATCTTGGATAGAATAGTGTCAAATGCGGTTAAGGTACCTAACAGAATATCTTACTTTGAGCTTACTGCAATTTTTTCGCTTTTCATATATTTCATTCACATAAACATACAGGGGACTCAGGGGCCCTCAAGCCTTTTATTTCCGGTTCGAAAACTCAATTTCGAAAATTTGACCCTATCACAATATTTCAACTTACCGACATTAAGAAGAGTAAAAAGTACATTATCAGAAGCGTCTTATGGAATATATTGTGTAATTTAGCTCTAGTTATTCGCCTAGAATGGGCTATGAAGATGCATTCTATCTACCGCTTAGTGTAAACGAAATTAGTCCAATGAACATTCTAATGAACTCTAAAAGTAACACCAAAATTCGTAGTATTATGGAACCTATTAAGCAAAAATATGCACCTCTTTTTTGTAATGTCTCATGAATCTAATGCTAACTAGTTCCTTTGGAATTGCTAATTACTAATGATGATTTGTTGTGGTGGTTGGTTCCGCAGAGCTGGAAAGCATCAGAGACATTTTCCGTGGTAGCCTGCTTCATTTTGTGGTCATCTACCGGTTTCGGGCGTTCGCCTATCTTCTGGATGCGTTTTTCAGACAGTGTGACAACACAGACTTGCCACAGAGCAGAATTAGTTTCATACTAATCCTTTAGTAGTGAAAACACACTGTCCGAAAAAAGCATCCTGAAGATGGGCGAACCGCCCGAAACCGGTCGATGACCACAAAATGAAGCAGGCTACCACGGAAAATGTCTCTGATACTAATGATGATGTACATTGATATCAAAACAGTCCCAGTGCCATGGACATAGAAGGACATTGTTCTAGTAGAGCAGTTTTAGAGGATCTGTTTAAGAAAAGCAGTACTGTATCGGATCCCAAATGCTTCATTGGAGAATCATCTGACTATTAACGTATGGAAATGTCTACGAATCAACAAACCACAGCACCCAAAATTAACCAATGCCTCAATTGGCCAATGCCTGAAATGTAAAATAAAGAGGAAGAAAATAGAAATAGTTCGTTCGCAAAAAATAAAGGAATTCTGACAGTGCGAATTGTGAGAAAATGATGCTTAATAGCGATAAAAGCTGATAAAAGAACCCTCATAATGGAAATACGTTACAAGGATAAGAAGAAGAGGAAGAAGAAACATTTCATAATAAATTGCCTTTTTATAGCGATAAGAAATAAATAAAAAAATGCAACAAAATAAAAAATAATTCTGCATAAAAATTTAATTCGAATTTAAAATAAAACAAGTTATATAAATGTTATCAAGGGAATACGTTTGACTCTTTAAATGAAGGGAGACACACAGGAGACACTCAATTTATTTCGTACTGTTTTCATTCTCATTTCAGCTACACCCGGCTGAAATTGAATTTACTTTCAAAGTGGTTGGTAAATTAAAAAAGGAAAAAAAAAAGTTTGCACTCGATTTAAAATGTTTTTTTGAAGATTTTTAATTAATGACATTATACTAATGAAAAATTAATTAAATTAAATACCAAACAATTTCCCAATTGCCATTATCTATTATCAGATTTAATAAAATTAAAAAGTTTAATGCAGTAATTAATTATTTGAATGGATATTAGACTTATGCTGACACTGATGAATTGAATAAAGTTTCAGCTGAGATGTAAAAACCTAAACTTGGTATATAGGCAAATGGGATACATTTGACTGAAAGAAATTGGAACATATTTCAAAAAGAATTGCAAATCATCAGACGTTAATTTAATGGCCGAGAAATATTTTTTTTAATTATTTGTTTACTTGCTCTAAGTTTCGGTTACTCATCTTTTATACAGAAGCTCTTTAGGGCAGAAGAGAACATACACCTCTATATATATTCCTCCTAACGTACATACCTCTCTTCTATCCTAAAGATTTTCTGAAGAAGGCAACGCATGGAAACCGAAACGTTGAGCAAGTAAAGAATTTTTTACTTTAAAAAACTCCTCTGGCCATAGCCGTATTATTATTTCCTTAGAACACATTGCTGTTAATAGCTTCATTAAAAGTTATGTTATCACCTTCACAAAATTTCGAAAAAGATTAAAGCATAAATCAAGTATTCTAATTATTATTATTATTATTATTATTTAACAATATCACCAGGCCTATTAATGTGTGATTAGAATTAAAGTTTAATAAATTCATCATTTTCGAGAAAATCTTTAAAAAAAAAACAACAAAAAAACTTCAGTATAAAGGGAAAATGGATTTCGACAAAAACGTTCCGTCGGATCCGTCCTCTGGGATACTAAACAGAAAATCCAATTTCAGCTTACCGGCGATATTTTGTTTTGAATTATTTGTTAAAACACACACACACACTTATCATACATAGTTTGTCATGCATGTCTTAGTACAGCAAAGTTCCCTTCAGCTTAGCTTTCCATAGAACTTCTAACGTAGCTTTTATTTTTTTCTCTCTCAAACTCTTTTTTAGGAATGTACTAATTAATTTGATGTATTAATAATGAGTAATTTATAGGTCATGTTTACTATCCACAATCCCGCAAATTGACACGATTTGATGAATATGTCACAATTTGTAGGATTATTTTTAATGCCCTCCTAAAGGTTTTAGTGCTCCCCCTCCCCCAGGCATATCGACTACTGGTGGGAGGATTGTTTCAGAGACATTTTTCGTGATAGTCTGCTTCATTTTATGGTCATCGACCGGTTTCGGGCGTTCGCCCATCTTCAGGATGCGTTTGTCATATAGTGTGATAACACAGACTTGCTCTGTGTGAATTAAAGCACAAAATGAAGCAGGCTATCACGGAAAATGTCTCTGATGCTTTCCAGCTTTGCGGAACCAATCACCACCACAACTAGGGAGGATTGTTTGTTGGGCAATCGGTTAGATGGGGAGAGAAAGGCGGTTGGACAGGAATCTTAGTTTACCTGACCGCAATGACTTGATTTCTGTTGTCCTTGGTGCTTGATACTGTTGACACATTTAGCAGATAGGAGCATGAGCTTTGGGGACTACCCTCGGAGTGTTTTATATATATATATATATAATCCACCTTCGTTCACGACACCTGATCGGTAGTTAGACATTAATCCCGGCTAAAAAATAAAAACAAATCTTCTAACAGAAATGATGTTTAAGTTTTTTTGTTCTGCAAACTTTATTATGCTCTATTATATCTCTATGTCCAGTATTGCAAAATGATATAAATCTTTTTGAAGCATTATAGCATACAACTATTTGCCTAATGGTCTCTGATATGATCGCCTTCCACTATCTCAATCCAAATACGCGTCTCTAATTAATTGTAACTTTCTTTCTCTCTCTCTCTCGCTCTAAACTTTAATTTTTCCCTTTACTTTAATTTAAAAAAAAAATGTTGTAGTGTTTATGTGATATAAATGATTAATGTAATGTATTATCTTCCATTTGTCATTAATTTCACCAGTGGATTTTATTTTTGACATTAGCAATCAAATTATTTTCTAAAAAAATGAATACCTAAAGTCAACTTACACAAAAGTCTAATTAACATAATGATCACATTATGAAGTACATAATAAAGCAAACCACTAATGAATGTAAATATTAGGTCAATTGATTAATAACTTTATTTAATATACCAATGAAAGGGATTAATTATTATGTTTTTCCAATGATAGAAAATGAAGTTAAACTCTTGAAAACGTTTTAACTATGTTAAATAAATGCGTTTACTATTAATTTTACAGCACGCATACAAAAACAATAACTTCTCTTTAGGAAATACGGAAAGTGAAGATAAAACAGAAGACAATGAGAGAATGAAGTGGGAAATTGAAAATGAGCAGCACCGGTGGGGGTGGGGTGGGTTGTGGAAGGACGAAGTAGTAGAGCAGCGGCAATAAGATATGCCGAAAGGCGGTGAGGTGTTATCTGAATAAATTAAATGTCTTAAGATTGTTTTCTCAACTGGTAAGTAGAGAGAGCTCCCGTACAACTTGTGCAGATAATATTTTCCAGTCGGTTTGTTCTTTGGCCGCAAGCCTTAATCGTGTTAGGAGACCAAGGCCAAAGCCTGAGGTTTTCCACTCTCTTTGAATAGGGTACTATGTAATTTCTAAAAACAACGGAAGTTTTTAATAATGGCCGTATTTTCTCTACCATCTTTCTTTACTTAACTCTTAAGAATATCTTTTAAAGTGTATATAAATACAATATTAATTGTTGTAACGCAAGTTTCTTAGAATGAGGCAAATCCGATGATGGGAGTTGTTTTTGTATACTTGATGGCATTTATTATAATATCAAGCATTTTACTAGAGAATCACAAAGAAAAGATAAAAATTTACTCCATTTTTACTTTTTAAAAAAATTCTCTTGCTCTTAACTTGGGGTTGCATCACATAATTTATTCGAATATTGGCAGAAAATACTTTTATCTCAGAAGTCCTGGGATGGTTAGAAATATGTTAACGGTATCACAAGGCCTAGACCTTACTATCTGGGTGTCTGTTTAAGTGTCTCTATGTTGCTTCATGCAGAATAATTGAATAATGAAAATCACAAATTCAAATTTAATGTTCTGTTTGGATGTTACAAGGAATCATTCCCGGACCTCATGGTTCTGGTTAAATATGAAGTACCATTTTGCTGAATTGTTTTCTCGAATTTGTTTGAGGAGGGTTTCTCAAACAAAAAAAATAAATAGCTCACATCCATCTTCATTAGCCTTTAATATTTCCTTTTATTAAAAAGATCTTGTGTTATTTTTTAAATATTTCTTAAAATAAATTCATATTCAAATGTCTAGATAAAACTATAAATGCTCTGCATTGCTTACAAATATATACGAAGGTCAGTCAATAAGACATTGCATATGGTTACAGTTTTAATGTAAGGTTTTTATGTAAGTTTTATGTTACAGTTTTAATATGAATCTGACAAGTAAAACAGTTGTCCCTTATCTCTACTATTTTTGTTTGTTTTGTTTTTAAGCAGGATGCAAGAAATTTCTATTTTGAAGTGTGTGCTAGTATTGCATCATAATTTATATTATATCTACAACAATGCAAAAGTGGCAAACACCCAACCACTCCGTCGTCTCCACCAGGTGGTGGATATCTAAGCAAGATGGCACGTAGAATGAAGTCAAAAGTTTTTCTGAACTATTCTCCGACAAAAAGCATTACAAAATCAAACATTTCGTAAAGATTAAAAATTCCAAAAGTTTGTGCCCATCTTCTAATTAAGACCGAGTTAAGAACTTAACTCGGTAAAGTTCGAGACCCTCATTTTCAAGGGATTTTTGACCTTGAGTTGGAAGTTGGCCAATGTGTCAACCGCCTCAGCATTGAGGTGGAGGACATCCGGGACCATATCCCAGTGAAAAGGATTCGCCAGTCACTGAGAGAAGAGTCCTTTAACGAATGGATGAAGTGCAAATGGCAAGGGATAGGAGCCTGTCACTTCAGGGAGACTCCCAAAGTTAATAAGTACATCTACAATAAGCAAGTGCTCTTAGGCTCGGAGTGGACCAACGCGATAAAATTAAACATAAATTATGCTCCACTCAAGGGCGTTCCCGGAGTTGCCACGATTTCAGCAGGAGATATTGGACCCCTCTGCCGCAAATGCGGTAGAGAGAACGAAACACCGGCACATGTGCTTGGAAATTGTCCACACAATATGCTCCTCGTGACTAGGCGGCATCACAGGGTCAAGCACGCGATCGCAGAGTCTCTTAGGGCTCTTGATTATACCTGCTTTGAGGAAGTGTGCGCTGTTGATGATGAGGGCTCTGCGCGATATGCAGATATGGTGGCCTTTAAAAGGGACAGCAGACTAGCGTACATCATTGATCCGACGGTGCGTTATGAAAATAACGATCCACAGCAGGGGGATAAGGTCGACACAGAAAAGCGTGCCATTTATAGCAAAGTATTACATATCTCTCCGAGAAGTATGAGATATGTTTGGGGAACGGGACTATAAAGTGCATGGTCTATGGTTCGGTGCTCGGGGGACTATTCCAAAGAAAACGGTGGAATTCTGGGACGAGATCGGTATAGACCCGAATATATTGCCGAGGCTAACGGAGGAGATTATTATAGACTCTCTAGCCATCATTAACCACCACATCTACAGTTAGACTGCGCACACACGTCTGTTGTCGAAAAGTGGAAAACAATAACAAAACAAAATTATCTGTTTCATGATTTAATCTGTGTAATAATGTATTGTTTCCTCTTTCTTTGTTTATGTCAGTTCGATTGATTGGTAAGCTGTGTGTTAGCAACTTGACATTGTCGAGCAGCCCCACTGACAATTCTTTACGAATAAAGTGTTTCTCTCTCTAGTGTTACTTCGCAAGTTCCTATAAGATCCTCTGAAGTGACATTTCTAAGTTTGGTGTGACCCCTCAATCATTATCTTAATAGCAAATATGGGCAATTAAATGTAAAAAAATTGTAATTATAACTATAAAAAAAGTAAAATATGAACCAATAATATTGATCCAATAAAATTTGAAACCTAAAGCCCAGGATACCACTGAAATATCTAAAATCAATTAAAAAAAAAAGTATTGTTTCAAATAAAACATTTATATCTGTACATCCAGTCCAGCCTTCACAAATTTAAAGAAAATCTATACGAGCTGTTTTCAAGGAAATTCCAAAACCAACTTCTACAAAGTCGTATTTCCCCATTTTCGGATTAATGTCGTATTCTTTAAAGTCGGGTTTTCTTTGGAATTCTAACAATATTATAATATCTAAATATTATATCGTATATTTGGTGTAACCATACTTTATATTGTTGGTGGCACTTTACAATAAACCTTCTCTCTTTGCTGCTACCCCTAACCTTTCTCCAAATTTTCCTGGAACAATGTTTGAAATAAAAGTGATAGGCATTTATGTGTGCAGCTAATATATGAAGTTAAGAAAAAATTGCGAAAACCATGAGGATTTTGCGATGCCTAAAGGAAACGTCAAGTTTGGACTTCCTGCGACTTCTCGTTTTTTTTTTTTATAGAGAAAAGACATGTATCTATATATATGTACTAGATATTCGATAGAAATATTTTCCCTATACTCTTTTTCGACCTCCAAAACATGTATTTTTTTATGAAAACTCAATTCAAAAATTTGACAATATCGCAGGATATCCTCTCACACAAGGGAATACAAATTCCATTTATGAAGAATATTTGTGAAATGGAACTTGATCTCTGCAATTAGAGAAAATCGTTTAGGTGTTTAGCATGAGTTTTTTTTTTTTTTGGTTTAAGCCATATTTTCAAATTTTGTTTATTTTAGTCTTATAATGAGATGCTTTTAAGGATTCCTATTACAGGAATGCTTAAGAGGATTCTGATAGGATGTTTAAAACTTTTGGTCATTCCTACAGGGTTAGGTTGCCTTCTAGGGAAGATTGGTTATCACTGGGACCATCTAGTGCTACACGGACGGTTCCAGGATGGATGGTAGGTCTTGGGCTGCCGTCTACATTGAGACAGGAGACCATTTGGTGGTGCCTCTTGGTCACCGTTTTCCAGGCTGAGGTTTATGCAATTCTTTGTTGTATTTTGGATAAGAGAATGCATAACACTAATTTAAAAGGTGTTTGTATCTGCTCGGACAGTCAGTCTGCGTCGAAAGCGCTTAGCTCATATGTCTTCACTTACAGATGAAGACTTGTACTCATCCTTATGGATGAGTGCGGTGGGTTGTCGGCAGTCTAAAATGCTCATTGGGGGTCATTACGAAGCTTTGAGTAGCGGGATCTGATGCCTTTCACGGACCTCTCTCAAGCATCTGGTTGGCTTCCTCACTGGGCATTGTGCCTTAAGAAGACATCTCTATAGAATGGAACTCATGCATGACCCGTTTTGTAGAGTTTGTGAGACGGAGGAGAAAATACCCATGCATCTAATGACGGATTGTTTGGGCTGCGAGGACATTAGGTTTAGGACCTTCGGCCGGAATAGGATAACGGTAGAGGATCTTAAGCTATGTCCTTTTAAGGTTTTGGTCCGATTTGTTCGGTCTGTGGTGAATCTTGGATGGATAAAACCTGGGCCTGGACTTTTGTTCCAGACCCAGTAGTTGTTATTCTTTAGAGGTAGGTATATGGGCCCAGGGAGGCTTTGGATAGCATAGGGTTTTGTCCTCCCCTTCCTTGGAAAATAATAAATAATAATTAGTTTTATAATTATGTAACTGAGCCATGTGCAAAAGAATTAAAGTGTTATGCCTATAGGACATTAACAACTACTTAACAATGCAGACTTATTTTATTATTTTGTTTATTAGTAAAAAGTATAGGTAGAATGTCTTATATATATATTTTCTTTTTTTATGCAAATAAACAAAGAATGAGCATTATACTTCTATGTGAAGAAATAAATTAGTATTTCTAAAAATGGGAATAGCAGCCCGGTTTCAAGATGTTGTTGGTTGCTAAGACTACCTACCTACTATATTATTTCCACAAAGCACAGACCTTACTTACCTCTCTCTCACCAGATACAGTGTAGCTTCTTCTCTCTGGGACATTGTAATGCTAATCCCTTCAAGTAGATCGTCGTATCCTTCCTCTACGAGTTTCTCCTTCCGACTACTCTACTTTAGAAATACTGTATAACATTTTATCTTCTTAGATCAATGAATTGTACGTACCTTACATTACCCAACTTTCAAACTATGCTTTTCTGTTTCTCCTTCAATGTTCACTTCGTTCACTAAATGTCATATTGTATTATTTTTACTTTTCCCTAACTGCTGTAATAGTATATTATTAATATCGTGTCAAATCTTCCGGAATTGAATTTTCATCAGAAATTACATATTTTGAGGTTCCCTGAGTCCGAAAAAGTGGTTTCTAGAAATTGGTTTGAGTGAATGTGTGTATGTCTGTGGGTCTGTGATCAGTATAACTCAAAATTGGAAAATCACGGGGAGCTGAAACTTTGTATTTTGTTTAGTGCTATACAAAATTAAGTTTTTGGTTAAAATCGCTCGACAGAGGTACACCACTTTATTCACAATAGATTTTTCAGTCTTGCAATTTTTGTCTAAAACGATGATTTTATTTAAACTTGGTATTTCGATTAATCATAAAAATTGCCAAAGAAAATTCTGAGTTCGAAGAAAACTTGTTTTGCTGCATTTACGACTTTTATTGCCTAATTATTTTTCGGACTCATAGTATATGCATTTTCAGTTTTATGTAAAACTGTCAGTAGGTATTATAAGTGATTAATACCTGTATAAATATTAAATATATCAGAACTATGTAAGAGAAAGTAATTTGATTGCTATAGCAAATATTTTTTTTATATATATTTTTCCATTGACTGATATAATTTATTAATAAAACTCACTGAATCATTGATTGCTGCAAGGCCCTCTATTCTGCGACCTTTGCTACGATTGTTTGCTTTTCATATAAAAGTGGCCGAAAAGTATTTCTTGAGAACTTGGCATATATCTGTGGTTAGTTGATTTTAATAATAATTAAATAGAATGGTTCTTGAAATAAGGCAGTCATTAAATTTTTTATATATTTCCTAAAAATTCATTTCAGAGAGAAAATGAATGTTATAAAAAAGTATTTAAAAAATTAACCGAATCTGGCCAGTTCTAAACTTTCTCTTATTTTAATGAGTTTCTCTTAATGCAGTTTCTTAAAAGTGTTCATTTTTCTTTAATTGGGAATTTTTCTCAAAATGTATTGCCCCAACTTAAATATAGCGGTGAAAAGGGTACAAGTTCGTTATGTGCAAGCAGCAAGCAGTATTTGAATGTGATTAATTTAGACTACAACCGGGATCGGACTCCGGCACTCGCACTTAGCTGAACAAATTGCGGCTCATTTTTACCGCATTTTAAGATACATAATTAATGAACTAAATATTGTAATTTTGAATGGCCTGTTGATAGCGCTAGTTACTAAGCATGTGTTCCATGTTACGCATGAACTTTTTATATCATCAGCAACTGATAGTTACGTTACATTTGAAATACCGTTAAATATTAATCCGTTAAAAGGCAACTAGTGGCGCGGCGACAATTTGAAGCAACTGTTCAGATGTACTTTCACAATTCAGAAGAACATGAAATTGATGATAATAATAATAGCACTTTATTATTACAAATAATACCTAATAGTAAAATATGCAAATAGCTCTATAACAACTTAGCTCGATAACAGCTCGATAACAATCCGTCAGCCAGGGTCTCAAACAAGATTATAAATAAATTCATAAAATAAATAAATCAATATTAATCTTTCCTCTTTTATTTAATTATTTTTTTAAAGAGAAAAAGAAAATAAAGAACTTCATTAAGATATTTGGTTATTAATAAAATAAAAAATAAATTAAGACACAATTAATTAATAAGGCATGAATTAACTTCAATACGACGAAATCAGACGAAATTGTATCGAAAAATTAAATTCTTGAATTAATTCATATCGGTACTTCCAAGCATGTCGAACATAATGAATGAGAGAAGGATAGCCAGTGGCTATTCAAGAAGGCTATAAGTTCAGACCTTGTTAATCTGGAAAAACACGAAGTTCAAACAAAATGGAACACTCGGCCATAAATGAAGTAAATCCTCAAATTCATATTACATCCGTTAAATTGCAATTTAAAATTAATATGTGGAGAAGTTTTCTCTAGAATATCAATTGCAGAACTACAAATGGAGCTTCTGAAAATTCTAAGTAAGAAAAAAAAACATCTGGGTACAAAAACTTCAGGAATGGTAGCACAAATTTAAGAAGATGAGGAGAAAAAGTAATGAAACACCCCAGGAAATTATATCTAATTGTTGGCATCCTTTCCCAGCTAATGATTCGATTTCCAGACAACTTGATTTTTCATGTTTTGACTCTTTCCGATTCAACGTTCAATAGCGAGCAATATTTCTCTTCAATGAATTAAATTAAAAATAAATATAGGAACAAACTGAAAGTTTGAAAGCTGAATTACAAGACTGATTTAAGTAAATTGGCTGAGAAGAGCAAACTCGAAAACCATGATTAAAATGAATTTTAAATTGAAACTCATATTATATTGACTTGTTTTACACTTATCAGTTTGTTTATTAAATTGTTCAATATTAAGTGTCATGTTTTAGATATTATTTATTACATTTTTGTTCTATGTCTTGACAAAAAGACAATATATTTATCGAAACGTTGACAAAATTGTAGCTTTTTCCTTTTCTAAAGATCATGCCGCAGTTTTCTCTTCTATTGAATTGAAACAATACAATATCTATGGAAATTGTTAGTATTGTATTTTTATACGGACAAACTTTTTTAGGACACAAATTCTGAGTTTTTTTTTTGTAATATACTCACTAAAGTATATTTTGTGATTAAAAACGGAATAAAACTTAATGTGGTTTTCTATATTGAATATATTAAGGAAAGTATATGCAAACATGAAAGTCATATTTGATATCTGGAAATTCTGAATTAAAAACAAATTTACCTAAGTTTGAATTAATTCAAAGTTTGAGTCAACATAAAAAAAATCAAATTTAAACCTAGAATTTTGTTTTAATTAATTCTTTTGATAGAATGGCAATATGCTGGAGAACGAGCCAGAAACATATAACCTTTATTCACGTTTTTTTTTTTTTTTTGAGTATTAGGATTCCTCAATGTGCTGAAAAGATTAGATTGTGCAACTTGCCCATATTTTACTGGAATCACGGGGGAAAAATAAATGGAGTTCTTATGTTAGAGATCTAGATTTTCCTAGATTGTTCCAATCTTTACTTTACATAGAAGAAAATCCCTACAGACAAACATTAGGGTCTTCAAGTTGAGAAAAACACACAATGTTGTTCTAAAAACTCAAATCAGCAGATACTTCTGGGCTGTGAAATGTAGAACTCTTATAATTTCTAATAAGAGGAAACACAGAAAGCATCGTTTACTCTATAAACGATTCATGCCTAAGTAGGAACTTTATAAACGATTGAAACCTAATTAGAAGTCTAATTGGCAGCAGTTATTTAAGGAGAATCAGAGTTCCTTGTTACTGCGACACCAAATGTGATACCTCCAGTTTATGATGCAGTTTCCTTGCCTATCCTCATGATCAGCATTTCATCAGGTTCATCTTGATCATGAACTGCAGCTGACTGGTTATACAGAATGATTATTCTATTGTAGCAAAAGGAGATTCAGTTAAATATTGCTGATATTAGACGGGGGTTGCGTCTAAATTTTTAAAAACTGACAACGTTGGACTCTAGTGAAGCTTGAAAAGTTTAGTCCAAGAATCAAATTCTGAGGCACATTATCGGTGCCCTCCGTTCTACCCCTAACCCACATGTAGACTGACTTCAATTTCCGCTCGGTAAGAAAAGATTTGTCTGGGAAATAATAATACGGCCTAGAAATAATCACTGGACAAATCATATATGTCCCAGCCTTGTCTAGAAACGCAAATCACAGCCTACTTAATCGGAAGTGCTTTCTTATTGATTTTCATCAAAATTTTAGTCACCGAGTCTTATTAAACTGTGTCTGAAGTTTTGATTCCCTGCGACGATTTTTTTATTTTAGCGAGTGGTGATTAAACAACCTACTCCCCATATAGAATCTCTAAAAACTGCTTTTCGTTCTCAGGGGACCTCAAAGTAAGAATTTCCGTTAAGAATCAATTTTAAAAAAGCCTGAAACCTTCGTAATAATGTGAAGTTAGTAAAGTAATGAAAATACACAATAATTACAACTAAGATAGAATTGCTAGTTAATATCGAAATAATACAAGTTAGAAATTAATAACCTTTTTATATAAATTTTTTAAGCGATTCAATAAAATATAGAAATATGTATCTAAATATATACTTTTATGTAATTCAACTATGCTTACCTTCTACGGGGTTGTCCAGCACCGAGCATGGATTTGTGTCTTTCTGTGTAATGTCACAAAGTGCTACTGAGTAATCTCTCCGAGTCCTTTTCTTCGCCTATTGTTATGCTAATATCTTCTCTCGGGTTGGATGTTCCATTACTTCTCCTCACTGTCAGAGCCTTTTTCGGTTTCCATTTCTTAATACAATTATCACAAAAGAAAAGCTTCTTTTTGGGCCAACCTATTTTTCCTGTTTTTGTCACTCGTTCTTTGAATAAATGTAACATTAATTTTTACTCACTTCTTCACTTAAAATACATACCTTCCTTGTCGAACAAACAAACAAACCTCTTTGTATTTCATTATTTTTTTAATTTATTATTAGGGACGGTTTTAACACAAATTATACAATTACATATTTGTACATATCAATTTGTATTTACTAATACACTGCAAAAGTCCTTCATGATTTTGGACATGGAAAATATCGTTGGCATTTTTATCAAGAAAATTGGGAACAGTTAAAAAAAAGTGCAGGATAGTGGCATTTTTGGTTAGCAGAAACCATCATTATGTATCGTCCATGTTAAGCAAATAGAATAATAAGTTTGAATTTTCTGTGATTTTTGTGTAATTGATTTATGTTGTTACACACACAAACATACAAACATACAAACATACAAACATACACAAAGACAAACATACAAACACACAAAGGCGTACACACACATATATATACACATAAAACAATACCAACATGACCAGTCGTGACCAATGTAGTTTCATTTGTTCACGGGGCTTAATAACAAATATTTAGGACTGCAATAGTCCGTCTTTCATTGTAACAGAAAGTAAAAGTTGGATTTCTAAGTCAAAAAACCTATGGCGCAACAGCCCATGAAGGGCCAAGGCTGGCGATTTGAACAGTTCCCACGCCGTTTAGTTCCTCGGCCTTCGCTACCTAGGGCGCTACTAACTGTAGCTTCCCACTTTTTATAACGATGATGGGTCAACACGACTTTGCCCTCACGGGAATCGAACCCTGAATTCTCGCACGAAAGGCGAGTGCGCTAGCCACTAGACCAACGCGTGGGGACATTTCTGGGTCAGGATTGCCAATAAAAGTCAATTTTTTGTTATAATTTTAGTAAATTTTTTATAATATTTAATAATTAAAAAATACCCAGATATAAAATTATATCCTACTGTTGTTGGGAGTTATCTTGAAATTCCAGGATTTCAAATCCAGAAATCTACCAAAATGAAAACTCTAGGATTTAATAAGGATGGGTCTACAATAAGATAGAAAGACAACCAGAGTAGTAAATAAAGTTGCCCTTAAAATTAGTCACAGGAATGGGCGGTCCATGAAACTTGACTGCTGGGCAGAGTAGGGGCTTAACGTTGATTCCCCTAAGAACCCCTAATATTAATGCTTCCAAGCAAAGAAAAGTTGTAGATTTATGGATGTGAGCTTTCGAAAATGTTTAAAGAAAATAAATGGAACTTTTTTTCGGGGAGAACTTCAAGAAAAACTTAAAAATCCACTCGCTAAAAAAGTCTTCTCTCCTAGATAACCAATTTACTTCAAACTTGGAATTATATCTACGCATTTAATAGACGTTTTCATAATGGTAGTAAAAAATCTGAAAATATAAGGTAATGGCTTTTTTAGTGGAAAGCTTAACATTTCAGCAACCTCAGTAATCGTAAAAAAAAAACTGAAAAAGAGAATTCAATATAATCCCATTTTCGATTGGTGGATTTAATCCTAAATCTTGTGTCACATCCAAAGAAACATCTATTTAAACTTCGTGTGTTTTTTGGAGTATTGTATTCACTCTATAATGGAGTTGATGAGGAGAAAAACTAGGATTGATTAATTAAACGAGATCTGAGAAGACTGTTATAATATGGCTATTAGCTTACTCAAACTGCACTGGACTGTAATGATTTTATAGAATAAAAGGTGGGAGTAGAGATATGACACAATGCGATGTATGTGGTTGAATCTGATAGATTGATAGATCTAGATCTCTCACTGGCTTATATACAGGTTCCCCACTCTAGCCTGCTTAAGTGAGAGAGTACCAGAGAAAGTCTGTTTTTCTCTCGGTCGGGCTTGTTGTCTTACAAATACATACACACTCTTACCTATTTACATACAGACACTCACACATATACATACACACAAAGATATATATAGATATATTACATTTATACTGCGATCTCTTCTATCCATAAGTTTCCATCATTATTTTTCCAACATTTCCCTGTTAAAACGGTTCAACTGCCATCAGTGTGTGATTAATTATTGTTTATTCTTTTTTTTTTGTGTGTTTATATAAGCTGTATGCTTCCATATTTCATCTGTTAAGTGAAAAACCATTCATAAAATTAATTAAAAGCGATCATGAGAAGGTGTGGAAATAGAATGAATTATGAAGGAGCGTATGTACAAAGAGAGTTAGGTAAGATAGGTAGGTAGTTTACCTTCACACCATTAAAGTACCAAGGGTATTCAAGCAGATACTGGAGCTGTTGTACTTAGTGAACAAAAGAATACTTCATGAAGATGGTGGAAGCCGAGAATGTACTACTTGTATTAGAGAGAGAGAGAGAGAGAGAGAGAGAGAAAGAGACGGTGAATGAGGTAACTCTTTTCTCCATAGTGCCCACCTGATTAGGTTTTAATGAATATTGCCACCGGTAGTGCCTTCTTCTCTTATGATCCAAAACACAGTAAAGTAACTCTTTTGTTTCTGATTTTTCTTTCTTCTAACCAGCTAGTACCTTTTTATTTAAACATTCTTAAAGGAAGTAAAAAAGAAAAAAAATTGTTTCAGAATACTTGATACGCTAAATTTCCTTTTCTTGCTAACTTCATAAAAAGCTAGTGTTATGCCCTAGTAAGAGTGTATCAGAAGGAAAAGAGAAATAATACAATTAACTGGTATAATAAAGCTAATGCACCTTCATTGAGATAATGGTAGCTAGCTGCCCTACATTAGAACAGTTTATTAAAAACATAAATAAACGATACTTATAAATAAAAAATCTGACGTGAAACATTCACACGACCCACTCTTATTGAAATTATCACACTTCTAATAGAAAACTTCTTTTTTTTCTATTAGTCTTGAAAATGTAATTTTTTATTAAATACATACGTACATTCTTTATCTCCCGCTAGGTGTGGAAGCTTATATATGTCAGCTTCAAATAAAAGTGATAGTCTTTTATATTCTCTTATTTCAAAGGTGAATGGAAATATTACTATCGTGTCAATTTCTACAAAATTGAATTTTCTTCCAAAATATACGTATGTTTTGAAGATACCTAATGCCACTAATATGTTTTAGCGAATGGGTCTGTGTATGTCTGTGTGTGTGAATAAAATATCTCAGAACCGGAAAAAAGAAATCGCAGGAAGCTCAAACTTGTTAATTTTTTCTAAATTTTTCTAGGACTGGGCGAAGGCTAAAGCGTAAAAAATTTATTACTTCAACTATTACAAATAAAGAAAAATAATCAGATTCAGTCCAGCAAACATTGTGACACTTTTTAGGTGTTATGAAGATAATGGTATATTTCAATAAACATTCGTGTTAATTTACGTACGTTTTGGTCTAGTAATTAGTGTTGTGGGGATATTGATCAAATATTTCGTTTTTTTGGTACTTGCTCAAAGCTGCTTTAGCTAGCAAAATTAGTGGTTAAGTTCAGTCAACAGGCTCACCTGAATTCACTTCAGCAAATGGGGAAACAAAATCAATGTTAAAGAGAAGAGCAAAACCATTTCTTTCACTCTCCGACCGACTCACTATTGCTCCAGTGTATTATAACAATGTCACCTTCTCCCCAGTAGAAAAAGTTCAATACCTGGACCGACGCCTCACCTGGAATCTACATACCAGACTTTAACGACAAACACTATTTCAACGTTACCAAATGTTGATGCGATTACTTGACAAACGATCAAACTTAACACTCACCAACAAAGTGCTAATCTACAAAGTCATACTTAAACCTATTTGACCATACGGTGCAGAACTGTGAGGTTCAACCATTATAATCATATCCAAACTCTCCAAGCCAAAATCCTCCGCAAAATCGTTTCAGCTCCTTTCTTTGTTTCCAACCGTTCAATCCATGCAGATCTAAATATACCATACGTTCGTCAAGAAATCCTATTCCGTTACGAAAAATTTCATAACAGCTTATCCTCTCATCCATCAATCCATCTAGTCCGTGCACTTGCATGCCTCACTAATCTTATAAATTCTATTCGAAGAGTAAAACGTCAGTATCCTCGTGATCTACTTATTGAGTAAATTGGAATTTCACTACTGAATGACTTCTTCGCTTCGGTTTCTATTAATTGCCCACAATTAATACAAATTTACTATTGTTATGCTTATTACAGGTTTTCGAATAAACAAAAGCTGTATGTCATCCAGTAATGCTCTAAAAAGTTTTAATTATAAATACAGATATTAGGAAAGTGGCAATAATTATTCTTACTAATAAAATGCTTTAGTAGTCATCCTCCACTTGAGCCTAATATCTTCGAAAATGGTAATTTTTAAGTTTTGACTATTCTCAAAAAAAAAAAAAAAATTTTTGATATATTGGTTGTTTAAAAAGTTGCCAGGCCCCTAATTAATGGTCAGGTGTCCCAGATTTAAGTGGAAAATAATTAAGTTGAATAAAAAAGAAGTAAAAAGAGGGAAATCTCATTCAAACGATTTGATTGGCTAAAAAGTATAATGAAATTAACAAAGTACTTAATTACTCTTATTAAAATAATTTTCTTTTTCTTTCGTAGCAGTCGTTAAAATAAATATTGTAGTATTACTTTTCTAATTATTATCCAACTTGATAGATCTAGTACAATAAAATTTCAACATCAACTAACTCGGATCGTTTGATAAAACTTAGTCAATTTCCCACTTTTCGTAAAATATGTTTATTTTTTATAAATTAAATATTTATATATTTGTTATTATTTCCTAGCTCTAGTAAGGGTTGTGACCGTCCCCCCTCCTTGGTTACGCCCATGGATATAAATATCGGACCTTAGGGACAATGATTCATCAATTTTTAATCTGAAGGTAAAAGCTGAATTAACGAAGATTACTAGGGCAAGACAATTTTTGCCGTTTATATTATAATCTAATACATTTCTCCTGCTCTCCTGGAGAGGACCATTTTAGTACTTGTTATTCTCAATATTGGGCCAAATACTAAAAAAGTGACATGTCTTCATTCAAATCTTGGTCATATAACGAGAATTAAATGTATATTTTATATTTTCTTGATTTTATGTTTAGTGCATTTATTTGTTCTCCTATTCTCTAAACTTAACAATGGACACAGGCGATTGGTTGGTTGTGGTTGGTTCTGCAAGGCTGGAAAGCATCGGAGACATTTTGCATGATAGCCTGCTTCTTTTTGTGGTCATCGACCGGTTTCGAGCGATCGCCCATTATCAGGGTGTTTTTGTCAACCAGTGTAACAAACATAGACTTGCACAAAGCAAATACAGTTGATGCACTACAAATATAGTTGATACAAATACAGGTATCAACTGTATTTGCTCTGTGAAAGCCTATGTTATTACACTTTTTAACAAAAACATCCTGATGATGAGCGAACGCCCGAAACCCGTCGATGACCACAAAAAGAAGCAGGCTACCACGGAAAATGCCCGCGATAGCCCTTTTGGAAAGAAGGGTTCCATTATTTAATCATTATTGTTCTCCCAACATATTACCTTAGTTACATATTACATAAAAAAAAAAAAAAATCTTTATTTCCGCTGTAAGAGGAATATAGTAGGAGGAGAATATAAAAGTAAAGATATACTGCTGCAATCTAACTGTAACAATAGCCGCATTAGTGGTTTTAGTGGTTAGCGTATCTGTTACTATACACTGAAAGTTTGGATGTTACCCAGTTGAAAAAGCCCTGAGGCAGATGATTTATTTTGGAGAAAATAAAGGGTAAACCATGTGATGTGTAAAGAAAGTGAAACTAGGCTATTCCTCCTGTGAGAGTCAAAAGTTTCTCCCGAGTTGTTAAACCAAAGAGTTTAATGTTTGGCTTAAACACTAAATAAAACAATTTTTTTTTTTTTAACAACTTCAAAATAAAGAAAAAAAATATTTGCTATGAAGTAATTTCACAGTACCTTCCATCTGTAAGACTCAATGTCGTATTTATAATTTTTTCTTAATTTAACTATTTAGACTTGGATAAGCCAAGACAGAGCCCTTTATTTAGCATATTAATACATAAAATTAACCTCACCAGATTTTGCACAGGAAATGTAACTAAAAAAAATCTGGTGTGAAACACTAACATGACTGTCTCTTATTTTAATAAAGACAATTTAATTTACAATTTTTTTTAAAAATTACAACTTTTACTACATTTAGTTGCCCTGGCGGCCATAAAAAAAAGAAAATTGGTAGCGGTTATAGTTGTATACCTGAGCGGGGACTTGTGTGGAATGACTTTAAAAAAAAATGATAGATGGGAAATCAAAGAAAATCGTTTGGAGACATTTTTGACGGAATCACGAACAAATAGGGGTGGGTGAACAAAAAAAAAAAAAATGTAGCAAATTCGTATTTTCAGTTGACAAATTTAGACGCCAAATCTTTGTGTCAGAATCTCTGTTGGTATCTAAAAAGAATACCAAATTTAAGGTTCTTGCGAGTTTGCATTTTTCAGATATTTTGTTCACAAACTACCCACACACACACACACACATACACACAAAACACATACACAGCACCAGCGCCCGCTCTAGCGGTTACGTCGTTCCGGACAAAAAAACAAATTGCCGCTCCTTAAGAATAGATATATATATAAATTTTTGTAAACAAGTGTATGTTGCATTTTCAAACACAAGCTGAAGTAGCGCTCTGCTAGCGTATTCTGTTCAGAGAAGTATATGCTTGTTCAAAACAAGTTCAACCATCGTCCTTGAAACAAATTCTGCGTTAATTTTTCAATAATAGCGTAAATATTTTTTTTAGCTTTTAGACATAAACAATATAAATATGCTATGCACTGTAAATTTTTAGCGAACGAAAAAAAATCAATATGTGAAATTTGAGTATTTAACACATCAATATTTTTCTCACATTTTATAGCCAAAAATGGCGCCCCTAAATTTTGTTGCCCCGGACAAATGTCCAGGTTGCCCGCCCTTAGAGCGGGCGCTGACAACACATCAATATACATTCTGACCATTCGCTAAAAACATGTTTTTATCTTATTCAAGAGATCTCAAAACATCTATTTGCATGTAAACTCATTATTTCAAACATTTGGCAGGATCGCAATTAAAAAAAATAAGTTAAAATTTATTTATTCTGAAACAATTTCAACATTTAACTTCAATATCAGGGCATGTATTATATTTGCATCGCCATTGATGTTGGTATTTGTATACAATGCATGAAATGGTACTTTGGAACCTAGATGATCATCAGAGATTACCATAGAACATCCTTAAATTCTATTTTTGAAAAATATGTTAAAAAAAATATCTATTATCTTCTATATAATATCCAGTAATATTATTAAAATTTACTCACAGGGGGGTTTCCAAAATTGTCATGATCGTAAAAATTTCCAGGATTAAGAGAAAATATATATTCAACTTAAATAGACACTATGCAAATTTAATGAAAATAAGTGATAACCATTTATGAAGTAATGGAAAAAAACAATCTTGGAAACTGATAATTTTGATTGATTTTTTTTAACTAACCTTGGTGAAAATATTATCAATATTATCAATATGTTTTTGACTTTAAATATTTCCATTTCGAGTATTAATGTAGGTTAAAAAAACAACAATATGTTTGGACTATAAACACAAAACATTTTACTGAAAATTCTATCGGGAAATTTATAAAATTTAATCATTTTCACAAAGGAAACAGAGAATATAAGTAACCACTCTAAAATTCAATATTTATTGTCCACCAGAATCAGTATAAATTTTTTTAATCGAGAAAACCAGATCATTCCAATATCTAGAACACAATTATCTATTCATAATTATCTATTTCATTATAATTTATATTAATTGCAAATTATTTAACATATTCCCATCTTAAAATATGATTACTATCCTCCAAAATACACAAAGAACAATGTCGGAGTATTTACAAATCCATGGATGCTGTATACTATAAATCAGTGTGAACGGATGGATTGGAGTTCAGCCAATCCATAAATCTCAATAAAGCTGTTGAGATTGGTAGCCACTAGCAGACAAAACAGCCGGGAAAATGTGGTCGAGTAAAAATATTAATTTATGTCCACCATAAGTTTACACCCTAGATAATAAGTCACTGCTGCTGCTATGATAGAGAATTTCACTTTAAGTTAAATTATATTATAGATTTTTTGTTTTCAAAAAATTCTATATATTTCTTTCAATTGTAATGCTTTCTACGATATTTATCGTATTACTTTTTTTTTTAAACAATAGAACTGGGTCTTTTTATTTCTTTTAAATAATATTAAATTCAACAGTTTTTCCAGATGTAAAACAGATCAGGGCGTAAAGTAGATCATATCCTCGCCGTGTCGCTCGGTAAAAAGATAGTAAGATTTTTACGCTCGTGGCTAAAAGATACTTACTGCACAGAAGCATTTAACTCAGTTTCTCGCGCCATAACAACTTATGCCATCCAAGTTTGGAACTTCGAAAAATACGACGAACTAGACAAATTCTCCAGAAGTTTCTTTAAAAAAAATTATTTCACTTACCTCGCTACACCCCCCCAATCTCATTCCAGCAAATGAGATTAGTATAAATTCTATTCTAGAATAATCGGATTTTCCAATGCAATTTTTTAAATGGAATTTTCATTTTTAAAATCAGAAAAGCTACTATAAAGCAATATGCAAATTTACTAATTTACTATAGGTTATTAATCCGTTTAGCTGGTGCATAAGCACTACTACATTGCAGCACCCCAGTAAATAACTACAAAATTAATTTTTAAAATTAATAAAAAATAATAATCTTTGCATAATTATTGTTTAAATATCATTAATAAATCCGTTTTTAAAAAAATCTTTGCTTGATGTTGAACGCTGCTGCTATCGCAGTGTCAAAAATTGTTCATGTTCGGTTATTTGTGACAAACTTCGTTTTCCTTAATAATGTGACCCAACTAGTGTTATTTAGCTGTTCGCCGGGCACCGTTGATTGTAATTGTGTGCAATATTATAGGTTATATTACAAAAAAATAAAATTTTACTATGTTCGTTAAAGGTTTAAGGGTAAAATTTTTTTTTATTATTCAAAATATATTATTTTATGGAATAAAATGATACAATCAATAAATATTATTTTATAGATTAATCAAGATGGGTGTTAGTGCCGAATATTTAAAAAAAAATAAACTCTCTCAATTGATATTGAAATAAAACACAAAGATCCGTTCCATTCCTTACATTATAATAATTCAGTAAATAGCAGTACATGATTTCTCAAATAAATAATTTTAATGAAAATGTTATTCAAAAATTTTGTGAAACTAAAACTCGAAGAATAGATTTTATATTCAAATAATTTATTTATTTACTTTTTTATATTAGTTATTTGAGAAATCTTGTTTTTTGTATAAGAAAATATCTTAAAAAAAAAATGTGAATTTATTTTCAATTAAATTGAGTTGAATTTAGATATGTTCCGTTTTTATTCATGCAGCACTTGCAAACTTCATGAGCCGCCAATGATCATTACTCTATTTAATTATACGATTCCAGTCACTGGACAGTTGCATCTGCAGAACGTTCATTCAAACTAAAATTAATAAAATCTTATATTAGAAATAGTATGAAAGAAGAGTTTGAAATTTCTCTCCCCAAAAAGAAACCAATAAAAGGATGACTTTTTTTTTTTCTTTTTTTTAAATTTAAGGCGCGTCAATATCTATGGTCATTGGCGCCCGGAGACTTTTCAGTGCACTGCCGACCTCCGATCAGTGTTCCCTCGTTACAGATAACACTGTCCATCGTCGGACAGTGAGCTGCAGAGGCTCATAGGAAGAAAAAATCTAAGGGTAGCTCAGCTGGACTCGAACCCGGGACCTCCGCGTGGGAGTCCAGTACGCTAACTACTTAGCTATTCCCTTCCCTATAAAAGTGATGAGAAGTATGAATGTATAAGGTCATAGAGTATGTTTATATATCCTCTCTCTCACTCTGTATATATATATAGTGTGTGTGTGTGTGTATGTTTATGTATATTGAATTAAAATATAAATAAATGAATAAATAATTGTAATAATTTTTCCTTTTTATAATAGGAGCCTCCTAGTATGAATTTGTGGGAGCTCTAAATCCTAGTTAAGTCATTGTTTGCTATTGTACAGAAATACCAAATCCATTAAACATTAAATATCGTTGGGATATTTTTCTACTGTTTATCAGAATGTATCATCTAAAGTTTTTAATATTGTTTGAATATATTATTGTCTGAACTATTAGTTTATTATTTAGGTCCTTCATTTTTTTTACTCATTCAACAAAAGAGGGCCTTTGTTTCTCCTTTAATGCACTTGTTATTTATTTTGATTATTTTTGAAATTTGTTTATTGTAAATCTGTTACCAATGATATCAACTAATTTTCAATTGGCTATGGTTCAACAAAATATTTCATTCTCCCGCTGACCAACGAAACACATGGAATATTAACTGTTAGAATTTATTATAATTATTATATTTACAATAATTACATTACATTAATATTTATTATGTTTAGACCTTATCACATTTTTGCAATAGAGGGCTGCAAGTTGGTACAAGCATCCTGAAATCTGCAGATCCCTCTAATGCAGCCATTCGGTGGTCTTTACTTTCCCGCTTAAAAATGCCAAAATGGATTTCTGGCAATCACATTTACAAACTATAAGTTTTGTCGGTAAGATCTTCTTAATACTGATGAACAGCCAACTTTAGAATAATAATTAGGCTTTCCTTTTAAAATGTCGTGAACTAACACTTCAAAAATATTAAAAATTGGATATGTATGTATAGATTAGTGTGCTCGCAAGGGATATCTGTTGCATGCAGTTATTTGGGGAGTAGCGACCCCCCACGGGTTACTACAGCTCAGTGCTCCATGCACTTCGTCAGCATAGTACACAATACACTTATACTACGAGTACATACACTCTACACTTGACAGACAAGCACAAACACAGTACACAAACTAGGGTCTCCGTTCCTAGTTAATTGGCGAAAGCCAAGGGAGAAGGAAGGGATTAACTCAGTGTTAGCGCGCTGGACTAGCAACGCGTAGGTCCCAGGTTCGAATCCAGCATGCTGCCTTTAGATTTTTTTCTTCCTAGGGGCCTCTACAACTCACTGTCCGGTGATGGGCAGTGTTGTCTGTAGCTAGAAAACGCTGCTTCGAGGCCGGCTGTGCATTGGAGAAGGCTTCTGGAGGCACATTAGATCTTTTAGGTCGCAGTGCTTTTTAATCCCCAACAACAATCTACATCTATAGATTAATATTTTTATTTTTTACGCTTTTTACTTTTTCTTATTTCTCTTCACTTCCAAAATTTTCTTTCTGGAGCAGTTTTTGTTTCTTCATCTAGATTTTGTTTCCAGTTGAATAATATTAAATTGTGGATAATAAGGAAAAAGATTTTATTTTTTTTAATCTTTTTAATAATCTCAGAGATGTAACATATAATTAGCTATGTGAGTTTAAGTAGAAAGAAGAACCGGCTGTTAGAATTTAGTTGCTATACAGTTGTACAGTACATTAGCTGAAACCATTGGGTTATACAGCTGTGCCTAGTACCCCACTCACTCGACCGTTATATTACTATAACAGCCGAGAAAACATTTTGCTAAGAAAACATTGTATACAACACTAAGTTTACCGTTAAACGGAAGGAATACTCTTGCAATTTCTTAAAAGATAACCAACGCACATATTTACATTTTTTTATAAATTTCACCAGTGAATACAACAAATTGTTAAAATTGTAATTTAAAATGTTACTATTATTCTATACATTAAATTTATAAACATTGAGGTTAGGGTAATTTCATGAAATGTAATTTGGCGAAAAGCTATTCATCTTTATTGCACATTACACGCTATGAAGAGAGTACTATTGCCTAATGACTCTGACAAAAAGTTGACATTGTCCAGCATGTCCAGGCAGCCTTTATGGCCAACTTTATTATGGCAATTAGCCTATTTCTAAACAAATATGACAATATCATTATTCCATGCAATTATTATAACATAATTTTTATATTAAAATTCAGAATCACTCATTAGAAATGTATAATGTGTTGACCTATCTTCAAATAATTGTTTAACCGAAAAGAATCATAAAAAGTTTAAAATAGAATAAATAAAGAATAGAGACTACCCATTTTTTGTAAGATCTATATTTAAGTAATGTTCAATTTTTCTTTTAATGTATTTCAATTTACATAAGCGACTTAGCAAAGAAGTTTGAATTTTATTATGTATTTTACTAATGTTTGAACAATTGTATTTCAAATAAATGTACAAGGCTTGGCAGCGCTACAGTGGAAGGTATGGAAATAAAACTTAGACATCATCAATTTTGTTCTCTTTTCCCTTACAGATGGTGTAATAAGGAGGTACCCATGCAGCTTGAAATCAGATGCATTTTGCTGCGTCGCTTTTCATATTTAAAGCTGTTATTTTTATTTATCACTTCTTCTCCGGCCGGGTAATTGTTGCTAACTGTCAAATAAGTCTGTTTCCTTGAAATCGGAGATTTTTTGTTTCGTGCTAAACAAGCCATCTTCCTTACGATTGGACAATGGTTTGTAGCCATCTATCTATTTTACTCTTATCTTTTCCAATTCGGCCACTAGGTAGTCCATTGCACCTGTCATCAATCCTTGGGATCGGATGGTTTGTCGTATCTTTCCACTCTCTTCTTGATCCTTTCCAACCAATCGGCAAGTCTGCCCTATCTTTTTTCTTGTGAACTGTGGATTGTCGTCATCTATCTGTGATCTTTAATTATACCTTATAGTAGTAGAAAAAGACACAAAACACACTAGACTATTCGTGGGGCTTAAATAAATAATAATAAATATACATCTAATATAATCAATTAGATTTTTTAAATAAAGACTAGGGGAGGCGCATGTGAGAGCAGTTCTCTTAGAGTTCCAGGTCGTATCCTCGAATGGGAAAACCTGTAATGTGGTTACAATAAGCCTATTTCTTTGGGGGGGGGAGGGGCGCATCTGCATATAGTACATATTAAATCGTTTATAGTCAATAAAACTTTAAATAGGCTTCCAAGAAATAAATTCACTCCTTCCTGTAACTTGAAAATATTGTTTTGGTTGGGTTTGTACGTTCGATGAGATCTTCATGCCAACATATATTAAGTCTTATCTTCATTTCTAACAAGGTCTAGCAATCTTGAGCCTTTAATAGCACATCATATATGTAAGCGAGATGTTCCGTCAGCTTATTAAATTGGCTGCCTCCCTGGTTAATCCCCTTATAGCTCTTCACTTCAGAAGGCAAAGTGGCTGACTTAATTAAGTCATTTACTAATTTTGCTATCGTTATTGTAGGATTTTTAACCATATTATAGTTTCCATCGTATAGAATATTCTAAATTTTGGATTCAGGGCCAAAAGTGGCATTTCCCTTATCTGCTGGAAGGATAACAATGTCTTGAACTTGTTTCAGTTCTTTCAGGGCAGGCCTCGGTTGAGCATGGCAGGCCATGCTCTTATGGATATACTAGATTTAGGAGGCTTAGCTTTTCGAGTAGCCGTATCTCTTTTGCCTCAGCATCATATAGATCTATGATTGTCCTTTTCAATCCTGGAGATAATTTTTTCTTTTGGCAGGTTTTGGGTGCGACAGCTCAATTAAAACCTTTTTTCCAAAACAGGTCCTCTTCTGTGGGCAGCCTTGTCCGAGATATTGATAACTGTTCTACGTTTAACCTTATCCGTTGGTTACCTCGTCTGTTTGTAGAAGTTGTTGATTTTTTTTTTTTGTGTCTTTCCATAGCTTTCTGAAATCCATCATCTATTTGTTCAATAATTACATTGTGTGCATAATCTCAATCGTATAGTCTCATTACCTGGCTCAGATAGAGCTGATCTTTAAAGAGTCCTACTTCTGCTTCAGATAATAGGCGTCTTGTTTCTCGAATGTGGGCCTAATTATTATTATTCTTACTTTTAATGGATGCCGTTCAAAACGTTTCAATAGATGGTAAATTTCTTCTGAACTCTAGTGTTCTTAATATTTTTGGAAAAAGTAGAGTTTACTTTTTAATGACCTTCTATTTATAAACTCCCATAATATAACGTTTTAATCATTATTTTCGCTTAATAATTTAATTTTTTTGAACATCCTTAAAATATTCTTTAAATCATTAATTTTTTAATAGATTCATATTATTATTAATCTATCTCTATAGCTTAATATACAGAGTGCCCAAGGTATATGGATAACGACTTTTTCTCGGAAACTAAGATAGCTAGGAAAAAGTAAAAAATACGTGTCCCCATAGTTTTTTGTTAGAAACCCAAATTTAATTTGCAAATTTGTTTTGGTGCTTCCAGAAGCGAGATACAGGCGCCAACTTCATTTTTTCAAATGGAGAGGTGTGGTTTTTATTTAAGAAATAGATTCCCTCAATTTTGTGTAAGAAAAATTTACTTGAACGGCTTTTTTCAGTGAGCGATATTTTGCAAGTTATGAATGAAAACATGATTCTTATAAGAAATTTCAAAATGATATTATAACGTTTTTTTTTATTGAATAAGAAGAAAAGTACTATTTTATTATAAATTTTACTCCTCATTAATTACAGATCTTGCTCGAACTGGTCTCCACCATTAGAGATGCAAAGACATACGCATTCCTGCCAATTGTACCTACGCACTAAGAAAAAACCGTTATATATCAGTTTGAAATTTTCTTATAAGGAATCATGTTTTCATTCATATCTTGTAAAATATCGCTCAAAGAAAAAAACCGTTCAAGTAAATTTTTCTTACAAAAATAGAGGAATCTATTTCTTAAATAAAAACCACACCTCCCATTTGAAAAAATGAAGTTGGTGCCTGTATCTCGCTTCTGGAAGCACCAAAACAAATTTGCAAATTAAATTTGGTTTTCTAACAAAAAAACTACGGGGACACGTATTTTTTAGTTTTTTCTAGCTATCTTAGTTTCCGAGAAAAAGTCGTTATCCATATTACCTTGGGATACCCTGTATATATCGAAACCTTGGCGTAAATTTGTAGTTTATTTAGACCAGACTCCTCAAACAATTCGGAATTCATTAATTTGTCAATCAAAATTTTGAGGATATCAATAAGATAACGGAACCGTATAAGTGTTTCTAAAATATATTTTTTTTAAATACCTCATGTATAACTACTTCACTAAAATTTATTTTTTACGAACCAAAATTTATTGTATAGAAAGGAGGTATAAAGAAAAAAAACTCGTATATTTAAAAGAGACGAATAAAAAGTTGTTTGTTATTCAGTATATTACCTTTATGTGGGAATAATCTGAAGCAATAGGCGTTATATTTCAATTTCATTATGCAAATACAAAACAGACTACGCCAGAGAAACGCTTGGAAGTGTAGAAGACGTATTTCAGATTTTTAAAGAGAACTACGGCTGACAAAAGCAGGAAAGGATTTGAAAGAAAATTGAAGGTATATTATACTTCAAATCTCTTAATCAAGAACTGGAAGTAATCCTTAAGGAGATTTCTATAAGAATAGCATCATCCTAATGCTAAATTTGTTATTTGAAAAACACTTTCTCATCCTTTTTTTCGATAACTTTCTATTTACAGCAAGGGAATTAATTCTTTTGATATGAAAACCCAATATTGTTTTGGCTGACTACTCTTTTTTGATTGATAAAACAAATAAATGAATAATTAGGAAGGGAAGAGTGCTACTTACGTTCGAAAACCAATTAACAATTGCACTTATATACATGTTAAAATGATCGAATGCCCAAAAGGGACTCTAGTAACAGGAAGTATTGTAATCGAGCCAAATTTTCGAGATCGAACTTTCACCGGAAATATCCGTTTTGAGGTCCCCTGAGTCCAAAAAAGCGGTTTTTAGCAAATGGTCCCTGTGTTTTATTTATTTATGTATTTTTTATAAACATCTTTATTCAACATGCACCATTTACATATTACATGTATTGCAACTAACATTTGCAATATTGGGAATTAATGTAACAACTTTTATAAATAAAATAAAAACCAATTAAAAGAGAAAAGAAAAGAAAAAACAAAATAGTTCTATTCCCTGTGTGTGTGTGTGTTCGAACAGCATAGCTCAAAAACGAAAAAGCGCAGAAAGTTCAAACTTGATATTTCGTTTGGGTATCACCATGGGATCCGACAGTAGGTCAGCATCAAAATTCCTCAACCGGAAGTAACATTTTATTAATTTTTTTTTTTTCACTTTCTTGCAATTTTCTCCAAAATGGCTCCGACGATTTTCTTCAAACTTGGTATATCAACTATACATACAAAGATCTACAAATTTTATTATAACATGGCTCCGGGAAAATTCATTTAAGGCCCCTCTTAGGGGAGTGGGGTGCGTGGGTTGTCCTCTAAAGAGCTATTTCAGCTTACTATACAATTCTGTCATCTAAATAATATTAATTAGTATTAAATATGTTGTTGAAATTCCGAGGTTGAAAAAAATCGGATAACCGGAAGTGCGTTTTAATGAAATGCATTTTTCAGTTTTCTGGGATTTTCAAGAAAACGGCTCCGACGATTTTCTTTAAACAAGGAATACGAACTACACATATAAAGAGCTACAGCTTTTATTTGAAACATTTCTCCTGGTGAAGTCATTTAAAGGGGCTTTTGGGGTAGGGGTGGGTTATGTTTTTCTCTAAAGTGTTATCATAGTTGATTATACAATTCTACCATCCAAACAAAATTAATTAGAAATAAGTAGATGGCCAAAATTCCAGGTTCCAATAAAATTAGTAAACCGGAAGTGCGCGTTTACTGAACCTTTTACTCAGTTTTCGACAAACTCCAAGGAATTTCATCAAATTTGGTGCACATTATAAAATTTGTCAATTAGTAGAATTTTGTAAACTAGAGTAAGAGAAAGTTGTATGCGTGTTTCTTACCTGATTTTTGTTGTCAATTTAATGGATACGAAGGAGCAAAGTTGCCATACCCAAGTTGGTCTCAATAGATTTAATATCAGCCGCAGCAAACGCTACCATCATACTTCTAAGAGCACTTCGATTATGCATTTATTCCCCCCTCTGTCATGCCCACCGCTTCTTATCAGATCAGGGCGAAACGTATACTAAAAACGAAGTTTGAGGTCTCAGCTCTCATTGTAAACTTTACCTTGCTTTAAACTTAAGCAGATTAAATATTATAAATTATTTTGCAATTATAAGTGTATTATAAAAAGTTAATTACCACTGTTTGGTGTGTATTAAAACTTAAATGATATATATTTAAAATGTTTTATGTATATATATACAAAATGTGCCGCGGTAGCTGAGTATTTAGAGACGCCGAGGCTAAGCTGAAAGTACTGGGCTTATTGCCGGTTCTGGCCTTGGGTTTATGTTGTTTACTATTTGATGTATTTAAGGATGAAGAATTAATACTATAATATATTTGCCATCCGCCACCTTTTATGACACTTGAAGTATAGTTCGATGTAAAATCATCTAAAATAAATTGATCTTACTTTCGCTTTTTAAATTGTGTAATTAGTGAATTCATTAATTCACTAAATTATGAAATTTCTAACCCGCTATATATTATTACATGATTTTTAATTTTTAATAATGACCAGTTCTTTGAAAAGCTTCTTCATTACTCTAAGACGTATATGTTTCCCCTGTTGCTAGCTGGAAACAGGATTGCTAAAATAAATAATGGAAATAATTTCAAAACAAATCAGCAGTCATTTCTATATATTACATAACTTTTCAATTTGACTTTCCTAAAAGAGAAAAGTGATTATGTTCCTCATTGATAATGTGAAGGGCTCAAATAGACTTGAGCATCCATCTTGGCAGTACAATTATCAGGAATGGATAATACCAAGATATTCTTGAAGAAATAATTACCATCAAACCATTACCATCAAAAGGGTTTTGTTGCGGTAATACTTGTAATCTGATTTCAACGACAAAAGTAACATGGGAAGAGAAGAATAAAAAAAAAAACAATAATTTAAATTTAAGTATCATTTTGAATATTACTTATTATTATTTTAATATATTTTTAAAAAGGTTCTTTCAATATACAGGTTTGAACATAATATACATATATTTAACTTATAATACTGTTTTTATATTCAGCCTTAATTTGTTTTTATAAAACAACGAATATTTAATATAATATAGGAAATTCCCTAATATAAAAAGAGGCCGGATATAATAGAGGCCAGATACTGAAATATATATAATATATACAAAAAATCTTAAATTTCTCGAAGTCGTATACGATCTAAATTATCAATAATATATACAAGGAAAATTTTGGGGTTTGCAGTACTGTGTGTGAGGAAAAGAAATGAACATGATTGATACTGCCCTAAGCTATATACTAGAACGGTATAGCTATATCCAAGTTGGCTTCTCATATCAAAAGGTAGAGAAGTTGCCTCGGCCAGGCACCAAACTTCACCCACTCGGCCACAAAACTGGAAGACGAGATGGAGAAAGGAGAAGGGGAGGTTGCGACGGCTAACGCATGATGGATGACCGACGAATGATATTAGGGGAGGAAACGACAAAACTTAAATTGTGCGACGTTGTGATTGCTTCAGGCATTCGGCATAAACTTTCTTTCTGTCAGCAAAACTGTGTGCTTCTATACTATGTATGTGAAAGCTACAAGCAGAAAGAAAAAAAAAAAAAAATATGGTCTCTCCTTTAACTCTTTTATAAATGGGCGAAAGAGATAGAGAAACTTGGTCAAATATTTCTTTAATGCATCTTTATTCTATACGGTCGATTTATTTTTTAGTTACAAATGAATGAGTTTCATTTATCATTGAAATATTTGATGGATTTCATAATGTCAAAAAATAAATAACAATATCATAAAAAATAAATGTTTCAAGAATATCACAATCACATAACCTACATAACCTTCATAGATTTATTATTAGTACATTATAACAAATTAATAAAAGTCATATAAGTAATGATTGCAGAGGCGAATGTTCATTGTTTCAAACAAGTAAATAACTCTTTTATTTCACTAATATAACAATAAGTAATTGTATTATTTCCTTTTTATTAATAAGTGAAATATTATATATTGAAATGATTTTTTCTAATCATTATTATTATGGCACACTGTTATATAGATCATTAGTAATGTGAGATTGATCCTAGTCATTACAGCTATATTGCATGAGTTAGGTGGAGAGAATTTGGTTCTGGTTGATTGAAATAAGAAGACTGGGTTAACACTGGATAACTATGTATAATAATAATGAGACACAGTCTGCCTGGACTTTACAATAGAGAATGGTTAAGGTAGAGTGGTATGAACACGAAGTGACTGGCGAGATAATGAACTATAGTGAACTATATTAAACTGTATCGAACTGTCTTTAACTGTACGTCTCTGGACTGTCCGTCGCTATATATATCTTTTTCCCACTCCAGTCCGAGAGAGTGGTTGGGTTCGTTTCTCTTCTCTTTACTCTCTTTCGTTGCTGATCTCTTTTTGGTTGCTGTTACATCATCTCGAGACAGTTCGATACAGTTCAATATAGTTCACTATAGTTCATCATCTCGCCAGTCACTTCGTGTCATTTTCATACTATTCTACCTTAACCATTCCCTATTGTAAAGTCCAGGCAGACTGTGTCTCATTATTATTATACATAGTTAACAGTGTTAACCCAGTCTTCTTATTTCAATCAACCAGACCCAAATTCTCTCCACCTAACTCATCCATTATACAGCTGTAATTACTTTAATGAATTTCTTTTTTTTTAATGTAAGTTAAATCGAGTAACCTTATAACTTACACATTCACACACAGACATAGATATGTAATAATAAACCTATGGCGCAACAGTGTGGAATCATGCCGCTGTTGCCTCGCCGTTTTAGTTTCGGCCTTCGCTACCGAGTGCGCTACCACGATGCTGGGCTAATACTGACTGCCCTCACGGGAATCGTACCATGAATTCTCGCACCAAAGGCAAGTGCGCTAGCCACTAGATCAAGGCGTGAGGACCACATATATATATATATAATAATAATAATAATAATAATAATAATAATAATAATAATGTTTTATTTAAACAAAAGTTACAATTAAATACAATATGAAATTAGTTACAAACACTTAGGCATGGACTCAAAGTCCGTCCGCAAAATAAATCTTGAAACAATCAAAATACTTTTTTATTTTATAACTTCCATAATATGGAGACTCATAAACATAATGAAATTTAATTCTTGAATAAATGTACATAATAACTAAATAAATAAGCTTATCTCTTATTTTAAGTAAAATAAAAAAACAAAATAAAATAAAATACGCAACATAGACAATTATGGAAAAAAAGATGGGGTTCGGTTATTTATTAAAAACTGAATTCACTAATCAAAAAATTTATATACTTCAAGGCACATTCGGTGTACTTGTATAAACTTTTCCCATCCAAACTCGCCATTAAGATATTTTATTACTTCGTCTTAGTTAATAAGCTGTTGTCCTAACAATCTCAGCCTGAACTCTTGCAATATTGGACAAAACCATATAAAATGAATTACATTTTCTACTGCACCTAAATTTATTACATAGTGCGCACTTATGCGCTCTCTTTTCCCTACTGATATTGTAATTTAAGTTCAGCGGCTCTCCTCTCAGTTTCATGATTATTGACATCTTCCTACTGCTGTTTACATCGTTAATGTAATGTTTACCAACTAAACTAGTATTTAATTCTTTGTACAATACATGAAATCCAGAGCGGGTAGCGCTAGACCTTAGATTATGCTCGAATTCCCTGTTTATGTGTTTCCTAACAGATTTTCAAATAAATCCCTATCGCCATTAACGAGACGCACTTCCGGGCATTACCATCACTTTTTTAATATAATTATAATGCATTTTAAGAGTGAAATTGAAGAGTGGTTTCCGAGTATATAATATAGTGAGGCATATTTCTGGGTAGCATGAACAGTTTTTTAAGAAAAAATGTATTAATTTTCTCAACATTTTGGTGCCGCTGGTGTCCCCATACTTGTGCCGCATAGCACATTATAGCCCTCATTACAGAGTCGAAAACCTTAAATTTAGCTATCAATGTAACATCTTTGTTGCTAATAAAGTGCCTGTAATTTATTAAAATTGCCGTCTTTGATATGCCCAGTTTCTCTTCAAAATGTTTAGTTAGTGACAACTGTGGGGTCAACCCAACACCCAGTTACTTATAATATTTTACTATCTCTATATTTTCCCGATTCAACTTCCACCGCTCCCTCTTACTTAATTTTCCCCCTTTCCTGAACACTATAATTTTAGATTTAGTTAGATTAATTGTCAAGTTCCATAGAGCAATGTACTTAGCTAATCTATTTATCATAGTTTGTAATACCAGTGGATCCATAGCCAGACGAACAATGTCGTCTGCATACATTAGACATCTTATATGCACTCCATTAATGCTTACACCACCACCCAGACATTCATCCAGATCGTTCAGAATAGGGAGAATAGGAGTGGGGAGAGCAAACAACCCTGCTTAAGTCCCATTTTAGTTTGAAAATTTGGGATCAATCCATCACGCGTCTATACTGAGGCTTCACTATTTAAATAGAGATTCTGTAATACATTAATGAATTTGTTTGAAATACCGAGTGTATAAAATTTATAGTAAAATCGCGTGTCTATCACTGGAATCAAATGTTGATTTAAAATCCACAAAGAACGCATAGACTTTTTTTTCATTTTTTGCGCGGTAATTAATTTAATTAAATTGGTTAAAATAAAATTATCGTCAATTGTTGAGTACCCTTTCCGGAATCCCGCTTGACATTCACAAAGGATGTTATTTTCATTCACCCATCGTTCTAATATTGCCAGTAATAGCCCCGTGAACAACTTGACAATAGAAACCAAGAAAGAGATACCTCTATAATTTGTTACGGAATTAATATCTCCTTTTTTATGAAGCGGGTAAATTATAGTTTTATTGAAACTACTGGGAATTTTTACAAATTCAAAAATATAATTATAAAATTTCAATAAGTTTTCTTGGAAATTTGAACTGCTGTTTTTAAAAAATTCAAAAGGGACCCCGTCAAACCCAGGTGCTTTACCCGCTTTCGACTTTATTATGACACTGTAGCTCATTCAATTCAAAAGGTTTATTTAAAATTTCGAGTTCATTAAATGGGGGGCTGTAAAGTACACGATCTGCATACAAGCTGGGGTTTAATAATTTACTGAAATGGTCCATCCAATCTTCACTGTTGATTCCCGGACTAATAACGAAATTATGTTTTTTAAACTTTTTGACTATATCCCAGAAATATTTACTATCTGTAATACAATGAAGTTTTTCTAATAAACACAGTATATACTCTTTCTTTTTTTTCTTACAAAGTTGTTTATATCGATAGAGTTTATAAACGTATTGTTGTTTAATAAAAGAAGACCCAGATTTTCTAAATAATTTTAAAAATTTAAATGTTTGCCTCCCACTATTTCTACACTCGGAGTCAAACCATTTCTGATTGGGCTGATCCCTAAAGCTGTCACCATAATATCTCATACCTAAGCTTGCTGCGTTTCTAATCGTATGAATGAAAAAATTTGCACCCTCCTGCGGATCCCGAGGGAACTTATTTATTACGGTTAATCTCTTCCTAAAAAACTGCTCATCATTCCTAGTCCATAACAATCTAGGAAATAATGGAAGGGTATAATCTTTTTTCCAGATTACAGACACATTAATTGACAGAGAAATCGGCATATGGTCTGAAAATATCTCATTCAGAACTTTAAAATCTACAACATGGTCGAATAAATCTAAATGCACACAACACAGATCATTAACCGAACAGCCTGGCCCTCCTATAAACGTATATTCTCCCTCTGTATCCCCTTTTGTTCTACCATTCATTATCACAAGGTTGTAATTCTCACATAAATCAAGAATTTTTCTTCCATTTGAATTTACAATACAATCCTTCGATTTTTTAATGGACACTGCCTCGTGTAATGTGGGCATCACTTCTAAAGGAATTATTTGGAGTACCCCTACCCTCGCGTTACAATCCCCAATTATGACAAATTTGTACCCAGGGTAAGAATCCAACAAATTTTCAATAATTTCAAACTCACATTCCCAATTATTAATATTAATATATACTGGGTACAGGAAAAATTCTGCACTACTCAAATTACATCTGATTAAGTTGCTACTATTTAATGGCACAAACTCAAATGAGTCGGTAAACCAGAAGTTATTTTTCACACCATATAAACGCCCCACCTTTAGCTCTACCAAACTTTGATGATCTAGTTGCGCTTTCCCAGAATAATTTATACCCCTTAAAAAAATTTCGAACAGGTGTACATCTTTTTCTTCCACATGGGTTTCCAATAAAATGAAAATTTCAAAACTTTTGACAAAATTAAAAAAATTTACTTGATCGATTTTATTCTTAAAACCATCTATATTGTAACTTACAACAGACAAAAGATGAAATTCAGAAGATTGTAGACGGGCTGGAGTCAGCAGTTTTTTGGATTTGGTACTTTAATATTTCTTAATTTGCCATTGTGAAATTGCTGATTCGTCATCTGTTTCAATACCTGCACCCGATCTTCTTTACCCGTCATGAGTCCCACTCCATCCTCCCAATGAAACTTTTTATTGTTGTATACAAAAAAGCTGTCGCTCATGATAATTCTCGCATCCGGATGAACTGTTTTTATTTTAAACCTTATTTCCAATAATTTCTTTTTCTTATTTCTTATATCATATGGAAGGTCTTTATTTACCCAAATACCCGTTCCTTTAAGTTTTTTTGTATTCTTCAGTATTTTAACCACATCCGAAGTCCTAATGAATTCCACCAGTAATGGGCGATTTTCCCTATCCTTGCGGCCCACTTTAAATGCTCTATCGATTAATAGTTCGTCTTTTATACCAAGAATGCTACTGCATAATTCCTTAACTACTGTAATTTCCTCACCTTCCTTGATAATGGGAATACCACCAAAAATTAACCTTTTTCGTTTAGAAAACATTATCAAATTGTCCATTGTGTTTTTGAGTTGCAAATTTTGACCTTTCAAGTTACTTATTTCCGTTTTCATGGCTGTGTTTTCGTCTGTTAATTTAATTAATTGATTCTCCAGCCTATTAAAATCTTCTTTATTTGGCAACAATTTTATTTTTTCATCCAACATTATGTTCAATTTTTTCAGAAGGTCATCTACATTCATATTTTCAGAATGTAATTTGTCTTCCGTGTCGCTTAACTGTTTTTTCTTATATAAAATTAACTCTGGCGAACTGTTACTTCTCCTACGCTTGATAGGAATGTTTGCAGATGATGGAGAAATAACGAAATTATCTGTTGTATTTTCGTATGATCTGCGGCCAGTCATAGAGCAACATAAAAGATAGTAATTTACCTTCTTATTTCAGATAACAACCGCGAGTGGTAGAGTAGGCGTGTCCGTACAATATCTTCTTACCTCCTACCAGATTACGAGTATTATTTACCTGTCTCCCCACCTCTTATTTGTAGTGGAAGGACGAAATCGAAAAATAATTGTTTAAAGTTTAGAATATTTTATAGTATCCAAAATTGTATTTTTGTTAATATTTTATAATTATTTTAGTGCTGTGAATTTAACTTCAAAATGAGTGTATTTTACTGTCAGGTGCTGTAAATTCGGATCATTAAACAAAGGCACAAAATCCCGTTAGGTTTACTCTTTTTTATAAGTGAATTACCCCGCGAGAGAGAGAGAGCAATTCCAAAGAAGAGAGTCTAACATTAACTTTCAAATAGTTCAGTTCAAAAAAGATAGTCTTAACTCAGCCTTCAAACCATACAGTCGTATTCTGCTTCCAAAGCCAGAACACGTCAGGAATTGCTCTCGTAGTATCAGTACCAATTTCACAATAAATAAATAACTTTGTAATATCAAATAATTGTAGTTTATTTTAACAGAATATAATTATTTATAAAACAGTGGTGATTCTCAATTATTCTTATACTTCTATCTTTTCCTCAACATAATCACAAGCCTTTATACAAGACCGCTCGTGCTGCACAACAAGCTACTACAAATACACATCACACCATAACATTACATATTGATAACACAGAGCTCACAAATTTATAATTTTTCGTTATTAAATTATATCACTTATAACTAAATTTTTTACAATTTATTTTCAATGTATTAAAGAATTGTTTACACAGCCGAATGCCACACACTTACCTTCAGTGGTTTCTCGAAAAATCGGTATCCAAAACTATTCTTCTACCACTAAAAAACACAAAAAATGCAGAGCACTAAACGAACGACTGTTCACCACCGAGTCACGGGGTCAACTCATATATATATATATATATATTAATGTGAAATAGTCACACAAGTTTTAGGATATATTATATCCTAATTAAATGTGATTATATTGTGGAAATACGTAAGCATTATCAATCATTAATCCAACAACACTTCAGTAACATTGAAATTAAATATATAAATCACCTTATAATCAATTTCTTCGGTAAAATGTATATAAAAAAAGAAAAAAGTGATACCATATACACTCGTAATATATATATATTCAAAACAGATAACTTATAAAAAAAGGGCATCATAAATTTCGAATTTTCATTTTCCTGACTTGATTATCTGCTTCTTTATATCAAATGTGCGTCACATATCTTTTGTAGTACAGCCAAATCTCTTTGTATAGGGCACTACCCATAGAAAAATTAAATAAATAAATGTTTATCTTCAGTCATTTTACGATAAAATGGATTTTGAATTAATAAATTGATTTTGATTAAAAAGGAAAACTGACTTGATGCATTCAATGACTTTCTCTTTATTCATTTTCAGTTTTTAAGGGACTAATGTTTTTATTATTACAATTTTTGCATGTTTTTAATTTTTTTACATGGTGATACGTAGAATTCACAATCCAGTTAAAAAATGTTTGAAAAATTAAGAGCGGGTGTTAAGATCAGATTTTCCTTAATAATTTTTTAAATAAATTTTCTACGTAAAAATTAATATTTTTTACTCATTTTAACCATGATAGGTGAGTGGTTAGTGGCATAGATCGTCACGATGGATGTGTATTGTGGTACTCGGTTTCGATTGCCGGTCTTCGCCTTGGATTGGAAAACATTACTTTATTTTTCCTGTTTTAAATGTTGGTACTGTAGTGGAAGAAAGAAATGGAAAAATAATAGTTTTGTGAAAATTAGATAGTTCATATAATGTAGTCAGTGATGGGGATAGAGCCAGGTATACTACAATCTAGGTCAATGCAAACCAAGAGACAAAGCGCAAGAATCCGTTAAATTAATACAATGCCACTTGGACGACTCTTTTGTAAGAGAAAATCCCCCGCTAGAGCAGGGCATTCTTGGGACAGTCTGCATTCTGCTTTCAAAGCTAGAACACTTGCTTCAGGAATCGCTCTCTTAAACTCATGCCAGTGATAGAGATTTGCCTTTATTCTAGATCATTCCTTCAAAGACAGTTTTGTTGTAGACACCGAGGAGAACACATCAGGACTGTGCCAGTTTTAAGTTATAACATAAAAATTTATTCCAACCAAATTTCAGTAAATTAATTAATATTGCTGTGTTATTGAATAGTATTTAAATATCTTTAAAAATATATTGAATTTATCTACCAGCATTTTCTTAATTATTCTCATTACTTCTCTCTTAAACATATATACTTACAAGCCCTTTTACTAAACCGCTCGTGCTAACTACAAACATACAACACAACATCGCAATAACATTTCAGTACTCTTTAGTTGCTAGAACTTAAAAATTTTCTTATAACTTAAAATAATTTAATTACTGTTTTTATGAACTCTCCATTATTGTGGAAATAATATTAAAGTCCATTTTTTGCAAAGAACAAAAAAATACAAGAAATGTATATGTTTTAAGATACAATTTAATAAGTATTGGTACAGATATCTATTAATTACAAAACTGAATAAATAATAGTTTGTCGGTCCCCCTACTATAAATTTGCGTTTTTTTTGGGATTAAATATAGTTTTGTTTATAGGTATATTGAAATAAATAGCAGAAATATTATTAATTTTTCCGTTTATTAATGTCTTAACAAGAATTTTAATTTAATTTAAAAAAAAAAAACTTGTTTTATTCCATTCATTAGTGTGGAAGATAAAGATTATGTTGTAATAGAGTGCACTAGAGATGTGATGGATGAGGTGATAGATCTCTCTCTGCTCACTCAAAGGAGCTGTGAAATAGCACAACTGGTTTTATTTGCATTATCACAAGAAATGTTTCTAAGTTGGGCTTTTATTTTTATCTTTATATTTCAAACTAAGAACAGTTTTGTGAAATAAAATGTAAAAATATTCAGAATGGTGCAGTTTGTTTAAGTTCAAAGAGGAAAAAAAGGTGAAAATAAAAATAGAAAGAAAAGAAAAGAAAAAAAAAATGAACAAAAAGGAAGACGCTTCCGTGGAAATTATTTTTCCTCTTTCACTGTAGCATACAGACGTCCCAATTCACGCCAAATCTCCTTTCCTCCTATTTTAATATCGCCTCATTTATTTAAGGCTTCACCAAGCAGTCAGCGGTGAGAGCCCTTTGTCCAATGGCGGGTCCTACACTGAAGTCTTTGTCTCTACTCTTCTCTTATTTCACACCATTCACTCTCTCTGTCTTTGTCTCTTCCTTTCCATATAAAGCGTTCTTCTTTCACTCAGATTCTTCCCGGAGAAAATGGCAAATTGCCCCTTAATTTTAGGTAAATACGAAATTATGAGATGTCTTTTGTTATCAAGAGCAATAAGGTAAGAAGTTTCTACTATACCCCGCAAACTGCACCGACTGACTAGCTCCGGGACGTATATTATACTGTTTTCTCACCCGAAAAGAGGTTGTTAGTCAGGTAAATTGGATTGTAAATTGAAAAACAGGAAAAGCTCTTTTGTATTCTACTATCATTTTTGCACCATTCCTTCCTTCTCAATAATTCCTGCCATCATTAATTTATCCTTTTCTCTTTAGAAATTAAATCAGATATCTTTATTCATATTAAATGTAAAAAAGAAACTATGCCATTGAAATAGATGAATAAATTAAAATCTTTTAGCTTATTGTTAAAGAAAGATTCTGAAATAGCGATCTGATTACACCAACTATTATTCTATAAAGACATCTTTCATGACGATTGACATGAATACTGTATATTAATTACGAATAATATTAAAGATTAAATTTATAACAGAGATTCAAACGAAATATGAAGTAAAATATATTTATTGTTCAAAAAATAATGCCAATAATGCCTTATGTTTTAAATATGATTGGAAATCGCCAAAATGGCCGAAATACAATTTCTTCGCTAGTACTTATTCAGTCTATCTACACTACCAGACTCTCATAGCATCAAACAACCAAACCCCAAACTGTAGTGCCACAGTGATAAATGTTGCTGTGTTGAAATGTGTCTTTGATAAATGTTTCCCACTTTACTCCATTCTAATGTTACTTTTTCTTTATTTAATTCTTTTCTCGGATTTTTTTTCCCTCTATTTTATTTCCTTTTTTACTTACTCTCACTCCTAGTAAGAGGAAGTATTGTAATCGTGTCAATGTTTCGATATTGAATATTCACCGGAAATGCATGTTTTGAGGTTCCTTAGTCCCAAAACAGAGGTTTTTACAAAATGGTCTCTGAGTGTGTATGTGTGTATGTATGTGAACAGCATAGCTCAAAAATGAAAAATCGTAGAAAGTTCAAACTTGATATTCCGGTTAAGTAAGTATCCCTATGGGATCGGATAATAAGATGTCTGTCAAAATTCCTCAACTGGAAATACCACTTTACTGAATTTTTTTTTTTATTTTTTCGCGATTTTCTTGAAAATGCCTCCAAAGATTTTCTTTAAACTTTTTATATCAACTGCATATATACTGAGCTACAACTTCTGTTTGAAACATTTCTCCGGATAAAGTCAATTAAGGTGCTATTGTTGATGAGGGTTGGGGTTGGTGAGGTTTCTTCTAAAGTGCTATCATCTATCATCTAAACAAAATTAATTTGAAATAAATAGATTACCAAAATTCCGAGTTTTCAAGAAAATTAGTAAACCGGAAGTGCGTTTTTATTGAACAGTTTTTTACCAGTTTTCGCGCGATGTTCTCCATAAAAACATTGACTAATTTCATTAAAAGTGGTATACTAACTATACATACAGAGATGTATCACATTCATTTAAAACTTTTACTTTCTCTTACTCCTAGTAAGAGGAAGTATTGTAATCGTGTCAAATTTTCGAGATCGAGTTTTCACCGGAAATATCCGTTTTCGAACTCAGGTCTCCTGAGTATAAAAGTGGTTTTTAGCAAATGGTCTCTGTGTGTGTAAGTGTCTCCTCTTATGTGTGTTATGTAACAGCATAGCTACAAAAACGAAAAACCGTAGAAAGTTGAAACTTGATATTCCGTTTAGGCATGTTTGATAGTGGGTCATCTGTCAAAATTCCTTAACCGGAGTGCCACATTACAAGTTTTTTTTTACTTTTTGAGCATTTTTTCAAAAATGGCTCCGACGATTTTCTTCAAACTTAGTGGCTCAACTACACATACAAAGAGCTACAACTTTATTTGAAAGGTTTCTCTAGGAAAATTTATTTAAGGGCAGTTAAGTGGAGGTATGGGGGTTAGATTTTCATCTAAAGTGCTATTTCAGTTTAATAAACAGTTCTATCATCTAAATATAATACATAATAATTGAATATGATATTGAAATTCCGAGTTTCAAAAAATCGGATAACCGGAAGTGCGTTTACATTACTTTTTAGTAAATGATTTTTTCACTTTTTCGCGATTTTCTCAAAAATAGCTCCGACGATTTTCTTGAAACTTCTTATATAAACTGAATATACAAAGATCTATAACTTTTATTTAAAACATTTCTCTGGGAAAATTCATTTAAGGGTACTTTTGGAGGAAGTGGTGGGGTTATGTTTTTTTCACTAAAGTGCTATCATAGTTGATTATACAATTTATCATCCAAACAAAATTAATTAGAAATAAATAGATGGCCAAAATTCCAAGTTTCAAGAAATAGTAAACCGGAAGTGCGCTTTTACTGGATAGTTTTTTCAGTTTTCGACGAATTTAATTAAAATTGGGTATACAAACTATAAAATTTGTCAATTACAATTTTGAGAACTGGAGTAAGAGAAAGTTGTGTGAGTGTTTCACACCAGATTTTTTTCCTAGACATTTAATGATGTATGTGGGGGTAATTATGCTTTCCTAAAAAAAAAGTGGTTTTATTGAGTTTAGATTTAAAATATCTCTGGTGATCCACTCCGAATACTCAAATAGTGCTTAATTAGCGTAACTAGCGCATTCCAAGAGAGTGTGACCAATAGATTGCTCCTCCCCACCTTTAAACCCCCAAGTGATTGTAGTTTTCCTCTAACATTTTTACCATGGTACATTTTTGTGTTGATGTAAAATTCAAAACAAAACAAAAGTAATTATTATAGATAAAAGGCGTATAAAATGGTTAATAACAAATTAATAATATCCCGACCTAGAAGATTCATTGTAATTTCCCGGTAAGGCCAAAGTTATTTGAAGTTACATAATCTGCCAAACCGTTAGATGAAATTTGGTGAAACTTCTCTTTACAAAAACTAAAGTAACCAGCGCAATATCTGAGGGAATATGTTTATGACGAAACTATGACCAGCTGTCCTTTAGAAGCATAGTCGTTCGACTTGCTGGCCGACTATAGTCGGCACATTCCGTCGAAAGTTCCAACATTTCCAGATGAAATGTTTTATAGCTCGACCGTTGGGTATGGCTAGCGATAGACCAACAGCAATTAATGACTGATCGCAACCAAGTACGATATTAAAGACTTATTCAGTTATCTTATATAGTACATTTCTTCATTTTATTACTTTTTGTTCTATTTTGTTTTTATTTCTTGATTTTCATAGTAATATAACTAATTATAAAATAATATATAAAATAATTATCTATATATAACATTAAAACAGCAATTACATAAAATTATATATTTCAAGCAGGTTTATAATATAAATGCAGCTTGGATGATTACAGGTTGAAAAATTGTTTATCAAAGAAAAATTATTAATCAAAGAAAATTAATTAGAAAGATTGATTTATCTAATTTGCAATGGAAATTAACTCTTTACAGTTCCCTCTCTAGTAAGTGCGCTAAGGAATTATCACAGAAAAGCGGAAAAATTGAGTACATATGGAATGTATAGTGTTCTGAAGGGAGACAAATGGTGGCACCATAAAAAGAAAACCTGACATTAAATATTCATGAATTTCTTTTATTGTTTTTCATGAATCTGAATTGACAAATTTTATTCCAATAGAGAATTTTTCATATATTTTATTTTATTGCCATTAATGTTATGCTGATCAATGGCAATTTAGAGAAAAGCCTTACGTCATAGCTCACCAAGGATGTCATAGCTCTACAAGTCAATCTGACAAATAAAAGTGTAAAAAAAACCTAGAAATATAGAAAATATGTCAAGTAAAACACTTAGGTCTTCGTGATGAGACCGCGTCAGTGATTTCTTGTAAACCGACGTTTTACCAAAATGTCTCCTCTAAAACTGAAACAACACTGACAAGTGGCTAGTGTAGAATAGCGGAGAGTTGGCGGTTACCTTCCCTCCCTTTTTTAGATGGCTGCTAGCTTTCCTTATGTTGTTGTATGATTGGCTATTGGGTGACGAGGTCTTAGTCTTCCCTACCACTGCCTCGATGCTGAAGTTGCAGCCTTCTTTAGAGTGGACAACCGTTAAATATTTTTTCCTTTTCTCTTTTTTCTCTCAACTGGGGCAGCTGTGATGGATGCAAGAAATATAAAAATATACTTAATTTAAAAAAATCAAAATTATGAAGAATATGTGACATTCCCTTGCAAAAGGACATTTCAGGTAGAAGACCACTATTGTCTTTTAGAGTTCATGAACTTGATAGCATTGTCTACCCCTTCTTCTCACAGGGGAAGATTTGAACGAGCAATTAAGAGACATTCCTTCAAGCATAGTCTGGCTAGACATTCAAAAGCAGAACACTTGTTTTTCGCTCTCTTAGCATCAGTGCATATTAATAAGTATACATTCTTGCAAATAACTTGTAGTTATTATTTTAATAGAATATTTTATTGTTTTGCTTCGGTTCTACAACAAACTGTATTGAAGAGAATGCCTTCTAATTGTTATTTCAAATCTTCCTCTGTGAGAAGAAGAGGTAGACAATGCTATCAAGTTCATGAACTCTAAAAGACAATAATGGTCTTCTACCTGAAATGTGCTTTTGCAAGGGGAATTGTCACATATTCTTCATAATATTGATTTTTTCAAATTAAGTATATTTTTATATTTCTTGCATCCATCACACAGCCATGTTCCGCTCAGACAGAGTCCTTCATCTCTATTCAAACAGTTTTCCTCTTTTTGAATTTCTACTATCTCTCTTACGATACCTTCATACTAATTGCTCACTTGGGCAAGGACTTTGATGTTCTCTGAAATTTAATGCAAGTCCAATTGTGGACGAATTTATGTCTGCAAGTGCAGACTTTTCGGTTTTGTGTGTTTGACAAATTGTATGTGTTCTTTGAAGCGTGTAATGACTAACCTTTTATTATGTCTTGTATATTTTTCTTCACAACTGCAAGGAATCATATAGACCCCCTCATTTTTTTTTTTTTTGTGAAAATTTGTTTTTGAAACGTGGGAAGTGTTTGGGATATTTTTCTATTGCGTTTTGCCAGGAGTTTTGGTATCTTTTCTTGATACTCCTTGCAGTGATCAAACCTTTCTTTTGTGCAGGATGATATCCCAGCCAGTAAAGTGACAGGGAAGAGAGAAAAATCAAGAGGTAAAAAATTCATTTTTAAATTTATAGGCATTAAAACATAAATTTCCCATAAGAATAGAATTTGGAAAATCTACTAATCCAATCATAAAACTTCTTATTTATCATCAGAAAGTAAAAATGAATGAAAATGATACGAAATAATGGAAAGAATAGAAAAGATTTTCCTGATTTACCTAAACGGAATATCAAAGTTGAGCTGCCTGCGATTTCCCATGGTTGTAATAATTTCCTCTTAAAGAGGAAAAGAAAGTAAAAAAAAAAAAGGTATGAAAAGTCGAAAGACTACGAAACAAACAACGAAATTAATTTACATTTATTTTTATTTCAGACTCTTCTTCGTAATGAATATTATCCTTTTCCTCATTAGTTTATACGATTATTTACTCAACATTTTAATATATATATATATCCAATACTTTAATCTTCCACAGGTGTATATTTAATATGTACATAACTTTTGTTGCTGATACTTTAGACTTCCGGCCAGTCTGGCAGATGGTCAAAAAAATTATAAAAAAAAATGAGGGGATGTTCTCTAATCTCGGCACACTCTCCACCATAGCAGTACGACAACACGCACCAGTAGATTGGACATGGAAACTCCCCGTTCAATAGAGCAGTGAGCCGGGGAGCTATATGCCCCCACTCCTAACATTTTCAGTGACCATTTTTTATCACAAACAAACCAAATATCCTCCCCCGGGATATATACATACATATATATATATAATATACTATATGCATGGTAGAGGTTTTATCGGGGAAGTAGGCATGAACTTTTATGTTCATTTTTGAAGTAATGAAGTGTGTGATATGGAACTGAGTTGAAAATCAGAAATGAAGTATATATGTATTGAATTGCAGTTTGTTGTATTGAGTTGTGGGCACATTTATAAATTTAAGGGATTTTATACATTTTTATATATGAGCGGGCTGCCTGAGTTTCAAATTAGTGTGACTGCTCTGTTTATTTTAACTACATTTACAGAAAAATTTTTATCAATATTTTTATTTCTATTTTTATTTTTTTATTATTAATAAGAGAAATTGTAGTAACGCATTTTATTATGTAGTATGTTCTGTTTAAGACGTAGTATGTTCTGTTTAAAGTATGTTTGCTAATCCGTCTCCGTCTACAACTCCTGACTGATGGTTTGACTTAAACCCCACCTGAAAAAAAAATGGGTATTACTATAGATAAATAACAAGGATATTTAAAGTTAGCGATTGAGAACATGACTATGCAAGACTGTTGACATAATTCTTGTGTTCTTGAAGAATTATAGACTGATGAGCTAGTAAGAGGCTGATGCATTCGTTCACCCTTTTTATGTTTTTTCTTCTTCATAAGACCCTTTTTTTTTTGACCTGATTGACACATCTTGATTTTAAGACTGATTGCACTTCAGACGGAAATTCATACGAAACCTGGATGCCCCTTCTGGGAATTGGGCGGAGCTCGTTGCTTAAATTGGTAGAATTGGAAAGAGCTAGCAAAAGCTTACTGGCGTCATATTAACATCAGAGTACTGTGGTAGTGATTGGAAGCGTAATATCAGTGGAGCAGTAACCATGATTACGATTGGTTACATGTACAATATTATCTATTTGATGAATAACAGCAATTTCAGATTAACTTTTGCAATATAACTTGTTAAAGTTCTCTAAAAGCAGAGATTCTCAACATTATTA
>JAAEAF010006126.1:0-60185 GCA_011037195.1 Triatoma infestans | reverse complement strand
ACACAAACTATAAAATTTGTCAATTATCAATTTTGAGAACTGGAGTAAGAGAAAGTTGTGTGTGTGTGTTTCACACCAGATTATTTTTTTTATTGCAAACATTTGTATAGAAAAATTGATTATGTATAATTGGGGCTTTGAAATATTGTGCTGCCCTCTATATCAGTATAAGTTTCCAACTTCAGTGACAGTAAACAATCCGACTTGTAAGAAAATAATTTGACAGCCAAAACTATGAGAATTGTATAGTTCTGACGTCGTGAGAATTACATTTTTTGTCCACCAGGTTAATTAACGTCTAAATGTTGGCCACCAGTAAAGAAAAGACCTTGACTCTTGTTTACTTTTTATTAGTGTTTAACCAGAATATGTCCGTTTATAACTTTCAATTAGATCAGTGAAGTTAAATATAGTTATTCAAATAATACTAACGATTCTTTTATTTCTTTTTTATAAATTCTTACATTTGATGGCGTATGTAAACATCATTTTTGACATCTCACAGGTTTCAATATTTTGCGATAGGTTTTTGAATATTTTTTTTTGATGAAATTAAAAATTAAGAATGTTGTATTGGAGCAATCAACTTTTCTCTATTATTTTATAAATTTAAGGCGCGTCAACATGTATTGTCATTGGCGTCCGGAGCATTATCAGTGCACTGCCGGCCTCCGGATAGTGTTCTCTCATTACAGACAATACTGGGCCATCACCGGAAAGTGAGCTGTAGAGGCTCCTAGGAAAAAAAAATCTAAGGGCAGCATGCTGGATTCGAACACGGGACTTCCGCGTTGCTAGTCCAGCTCACTACCACTGGAAGATGTTTTGAAATACTCTGAATATGAAAACAGTGTTTTAGCGAAAGGTCTTTTTTTTTTAAGTGTACGTTACAACAGAATTTTTCTCTTCCTAACAGAGAACATAATTTAATTTTTATTTGAACAAAGCATAAATTTGATACATCGTGGGACAGACGTTTGATAGATTGTTATAGGGAATTATCGCAATGTGACCTGAAAGAATCTATTGTGCCCGCCAGGGAGCCTTCTCAGTGAATTGCCGGCCTCCAAGCAGTGTTCTCTAGCTGCAGGTAACACTGCTCATCACCGGACTGTGAGTTGTAGAGAATCTTAGGAAGAGAACCCGGGACTTCCGGTAACGCTGAGTTAATCCTTTCCTTCTCCCTTGGCTTACGTCAATTAACTAGGGACGGTGACCCTAGTTTGTGTGCTGTCCTTGTCCTTGTCTGTAAAGTGTAGAGTGAATGTAGTTTAAGTGTATATTGTGTACTTCTGACGAAGTGCATAGAATACTGAGCTGTGATAATCCGTGGGGTCGCTACTCCCCAAGTTAACTGCATGCAACAGATACCCCTTGCGGGCATAAAGGACAGACGTTTAATCAGTAATCATCGCTTCAATCACAGAAGTTTCAATCAAAGTGCGTCTTCTTGGAAATGCAATTTTAGTGAAGGTTTTTTTTTCGAAAATGGCCTCAACTTTAAGGATTCTCTTTAAATCTGTCATTCTAACTATACAAATAAATGCCTATCACCTTTTATATGAAACATTTTCCAAAATACATTGACTTTTTTGGAGGGTTGTGAGTAGCTGGTAAATTAAGCTTTCCTCTAAAGTTGCAGTTTAGTGCGATGTGGGGTGGTTGTACTTCGATCTTTATATTTATAGTACATCAAAGCATTTCGAGTATTTTGAAAGCATTTCTGGTTTGGAGAAAATCGGTTACCAAGGAGTGCATTTTACACAATAGCTTACTGGTTTTTCGAACTTTTCTAGAAAAAGCTTCCAAAGCATTTTCCTTCAGTTCTGATTGCTAATTATACAAACTACGTCTACTCTGAAGACTCAACCACATATTCAACAGAGCTTAAGTGTGTTTCCTTTATGAGCCACTAATTTATAAGTTTTTTCCTCTACTCAAGGGACCGGTGAAAATTCTCTTTCAAGAATATGACATGATTGCCGCAATTGCTTTAAAAATTGTAATAGAAAGTGAACAATAATGTCTAATATTATAATAATATAATAAAATTGCCATAATTTATTGCCTTCTGTTATTTTCGGTTGGACTCTCAGACCAGAAAGTGGATTAGACAAGCAAATCCAAATAACTTCGTTGTTTGAACAGCTACCAAAGAGAGATCAGCAACCAAAGACAGTAAAGAGAAGAGAAACAAACCCAACAGCAATCAAAAAGAGATCAGCAACCAAAGCCAGTAAAGAGAAGAGAAACAAACCCAACTGCAATCAAATAGAGATCAGCAACCAAAGACAGTAAAGAGAAGAGAAACAAACCCAAGCGCTCTCTCGGACTGGAGTGAGAGAAACTGTATAAATACAGCGACGAACAGTCCAGAGATATATATATACATTCTCAATACAGTTGAGGACAGTTCAATACATCCAATCACTACGTGCCATTACCCATTTACCATTTTACCTTAACCATTCTATATTGTATTGTCCAGGCAGTCTGTGTCTCTTTATAAATATATTAGTTAACCAGTGTTAGTCAACAAAGTCAATTTCATTTCATCAACCAGACACAAATTCTCTCCACCTAAGGCTGGCTACAGACTATGCATGTATTCGCGATTCGTGATGCGTGATGCGTGATTCGCGGGCAGTTCACGAATAGTGTGTAGGGACTTGTTCGTTAAAAATCGATTCGTAAACAACATGATGCGTGTGTGCACAGTGATTCGCTCTAAAGAGCGGTAAATTGACGAATATCAAAGGCCGCGCATCAGCACGAACCACTGATTCGCCAAAGTTCGGGCTGTGTTCGTAGTTAATTCGTCAATTCGTTGTGCGCGCCAGTTCGTTATGTTAATACAAGGAAGTTATGTTTATATTTTATTCCGTTTAATTTTATAATTTTTTACTTTCTCTTATTTTGTTTATTATTTTAAGGATAACTTTTATAAATATTTTATATATTAATTTTATTATTATAAGGATAGTTTATTATTTTAAAAATAATGGCCGAAAAAGACAACAGGCAAGAATATGAGTGGTCTGATGAACGCGTTCTAGATTTAATTCATGAAATTGAACAACTGCGTTATTTGTGGGATCCAAGGGATAAAGATAAGAAAAATAGGAATAAAAAAACGTGACGCCTTTAAAATGTTGGCAGAGAAGTTTGAAGTTTTTTTTCTTATTTTGCGCCATGATAATAAAAACAGCACAAGCTATTGATAGATCATCGTCACTCTCCATATTTTCCGAACAGAAATATGTACATACAGTTTAAAAATAGTATATATGTGCTACTGAAGTAAGTAATATATAGGCTTTGCACGTGCTCACGAATTTCTGTGAACTAATTTGAAACTGCGACGAACATGGATAAATCACGCATCACGCATCGAATCTTGAACAAACGCATAGTCTGTATGCTCTGTTTACGAATTACTACGCACTGCAACGAACTGGACGAATCACGCATCGCGCATCACGAATCGCGAACACATGCATAGTCTGTAGCCAGCCTAACACATCCCCATTATATTCGTTATTAATGCTTCCAGTTAAAATGGTATAAATATTTTCCAATAAACCTGTCAAACATGGTCAAAACTGCCAATTGAAAACCTAAGAGAAATCAATCTGATTTTATATAATTCAAGAATATTTCCATGAAAATAGGATGTGTGAGAAATTATAAAATTTATTAAATTTTAAAAAAATATTGCATGTTTCACGTTCTGGGAAATTGTATTATTAGTTAGAAATAATATAATGATAGTTGATTAACAACTTCCTGTTACTTGCCGCCAGCTATTTCGTAATACAAAATATATAATTGTTACTAATAATGTGTATTTCCTCTTTTAATTTAAAACTAATATTTACTTTTTTATTTTCTTTTATAAAAAAAAAAAAAAAAAATTAGTGTGAAACACATACACGGGACTAACCTAACCTAATTAACTATAACCTAACCTAACCTAACTAACTATAACCTAACCTAACCTAACTTTGCAATTTTCACAATTCAAATTGATAGGTTTTTCTTAAACATCGGAAACTTTTACTTTGAAATGTTTTTGTTCTCTTAATTGCATCAGGTTTTCTTGGAAACATCTCAGCTTTTCCAGGCTCTGGGAAAATCAATTTTTTTCATAACAATGTTTCAAATGAGGGATGGGGTGGGTTTTGAAAACCGGAATATATCAAGATCTTTGACGTTATTTTATTTTATCACGGGTTACTATGTGGAAAGCTCTAAGTGACCTTATGTGTGTTTTGATCGTACACGAACGATTTGTGTTTAAAGATCGTACACGAACTTTAAAAGAAAAAAAAAAAAAGATCGTTGCAAATGCTTAGAGAAAATCCGTGAACAGTAGAACAAAGAAAAAACTTTTTAAATAAAATTCACTTCCGCTTACAGATTTTTTGACGTAAAATCATTGTCAGTTTTCCGGTAGTGCTCTTAATTAATATCAGTTTGAATTTCTAGCGAAAAATAACTTTTTTAATCTTATTGATGTAGAGGCCTCAAAATATTTATTATCTCAATTTCGTAAAATTTGAAAATTTCACAACTCTTCTTCTTACAATAGTAAGAGAAAGTCAAGAGAATATTTTAATAAAAACTATGAAACGTTGAAAACCATAAACTGACAAGTTTTGACAATATTTAAAAATAATTGTTTTTTTTTTTATTATTATTATTAATTACATATTTAATTATCAACACGTATTTAATTTTGAAATTTATAGAAAAATGAAATTAATTTTCAGGCAATGTGGACATAGTAAATGGAAATTTAAAACTGATCCTGGGTCTAATCTGGTCACTTATAGTCAGATATCAAATTGGAAGGTCCAAGTTTCCGCCCAAGAAACTTATGTTGGCATGGTTAAGGGTAAGTAAAAAAAAAAATACTGAATTATAATATTATTTTAGATTAAAAAATTATATGACCATTTAATTTAATTTGGTTTTAATTTAAAGTCTCAATCTAGCGTTTCCTTGATCCCTACGGTCTCATTTGTCAATTTGCTACTAATGAGTTGCATTTGGGTATAAAATTCATTTCTTCTTGTTCTACTTTTGTTGTCGCGTTTGTGCTACCCTGAGGGTGGAGAAGAGCCTCAATCCAGATCTTCCACCCCACCCCTAGACCCGTGCAATCCTTCGTAGCACAAGGGATTGCCTGGCTCCAATCATTCAGTATAATTCCTCGTATATGATACGAGGCCTATCTCTTGCTCTGCTTTCAATCTGTCTGACATCTAACAACTGTTTGACCTTGTGTCCATCTTCCATTCTCATAACCATTCCAGCAGCCAGATCTTCAAAATTTGCCGCGCTAATTGTATTCTGAAAGTTTCTCTAATTCTTGCATTACTGGATGCAATCACTCCTAGCTTTTTACCCAGGTTACGCCATAAAAAAAATTGCATTTTCCTATCTGTTACTTATCTTATAGGCATGCCTATCCCAACATCGCCTAACTTTCAACACCAATAAGGAGCACAGACAGTAATAGCGTCATATATAGCTTAGCATCAACGTAGAACAAGACGTTAGTCTTCTTTATCCTATTCAGTACACCGTGGTCAATTCTGCCATCTCGAATGATAATTGACATTATTAAATATACGAAGTCAGTGACAGTGTGTAAAGTTTTTCCATTGCGTATAACATGGAATGGTGATTTCTTACCTTTCCCAATGCACTTTGGAAGTAAAATCTATTTCTTATAACTGATGAGCACCTTTAAGTTCAGCATCTTTCAAGTTCAGCACCTTTCAAGCTTAAGCATCAAGAGATATTTTCCGTGATAGCCTGCTGACAGCCTGTTAGTTTTCAAATCTGTACATAAAAATCAAAACAGCTTTTAAGTTTGTAAGTATGTGAATTAAGTATGCAAATCGAAAAAATAAAATGTTAATATGGAGTGTACGTTACATTAAGGTTGGATAACACATTTATATAATTTTTCAATGATATATTTATAAAAGTATGTACTTAGGCTTGTTTAGACTTTTTATATTTAGGCCTATAAAGAAACTATATTTAAGTATACATGCGTACGTGGATGGTGTGTGTGTGTGAATTATGAAAGGTGAAATGTGGAATGGAATGCGTAATTATCAAACAACTTGCTTATATAGATTAATAGTTCAACAACATATTTATGTATCTATACTATCTTACGATCATTCAGGTCGTATTTTATTATCATTTCTTGTCGGTAACTATTGTACACTAGCCTACAGCTAACAAAGTGGTTCTTTCGCTCTGTTATAAATAAATAAATATAATAGTAAGATAGTAATGAGTAATGGATTATCAAAGTAAATCTCCATCAAAAAACGTAGTTTAAGTTACACAATCCCCACTTGTAGGATGTTTTCATTTTTAATGGGAACAATATCCCCTTTAAAAAGATCGAAACATCTGTTTTCCCAATCAGGTACCATCACCCCTCTTAATCTAACAAAAAAAATTTTTAAAAACCAGTGTATCAACTAAATTTGCTCTGTACAAGTCTATGTTACGAGGGCTGCTCTTTATATTTGTGGCCGAAGGATGAAAACACAAGCATTTAAAGACAAAATCGATTTTATTGTTTTTCAAAATATTCCCCCATGAAGATGAATATACTTTTGCATGCGTTGGAACCATTTTCAAAGCACTTTTTCCACTCCGATTTAGGTACTTCTAAAACATGGGTTTTGAATGCAGCAACTGCTTCTTCAGGAGTAGGAAACCGTTGTCCACGTAGTTTTTTCTTGATTTTCGGGAACAAAAAGAAATCATTAGGTGCCAAATCAGGGCTGTACGGTGGATGACCCATCAATTCAATGTTTTGCCCTGTCAAAAACTCCATTGTTTCAGCCGATCGGTGGCAGCTCGCATTGTCTTTTCTTTGACTTTTCCCGAAGTTTCTCAAAGACTTTTGGCAAACAAATAGTGGTGTACCATTCCGAATTGACCGTCTTACGTTCCTCTACTGGCACAGTCGCCACATGACCGGTAATGCCGAAGAAACAGGCAACCATTTGCTTTGATGTGCTTCTTCCACGAACAACTTTGGTTGGGTTGGGCTCGTCTTGAAAGACCCATACGGTGGATTGCTGTTTTGTTTCAGGATCATATGAGTATATCCCATGATTCGTCACCTGTGCAGATATTATAAACTGCTTTTGATGCACCTTGAGCGAATTTCTTCAACATTTTCTTGCACCAATCAACACGAGCATCCTTTTGTGCGTTTGTCAGGTTATGCGGTATCCAACGCAAACAAACCTTTTTCACATGCAAATGTTCATGCAAAATCTTATTGATGCTTGTCATACTAATGCCTAAACATGCTTCAATCTCGCGATATGTTACATGACGATCATGCTTTATTAGCTCATGCACAGCATCGACGTTTTCTGGCACAACAACCGTTGTTGGACGACCTTCACGGGATTCGTCCTGGAGTGATCGTCGGCCACGATTGAATTCGTTATACCAGTTTTTAATGGTGCTGTAAGAAGGTGCTTCATCATGTTCCAGTGCTACACTAAATTCATCTGTGCACTGTTGTCGTGTCAGGCCACGTCGAAAGTTATGAAAAATTATTGCACGAAAATGTTCACGAGTTAATTCCATTTTCTCCTAAGATCACTTTTTCAACCTGCTATCACTAACACTAACAACAATGAAATGACAAAATGTTTTGGTTGAGGTTATGTTTAACAATGTGAAGGTTGCACTGGAAACATCAGCTGGTGCCTAGCAACGTCAGTGTTACCAAGGCCAGAAATATAAATAGCAGCCCTCGTATCACACTGTTTTGACAAAAAAAACATCCTGATGATGGACGAACGCCTGAAACCGGTCGATAACCACAAAAAGAATATCTCTGATGATTTTTGTCCACCTACTTTTCTGGCACAGATAAATTTTAAATCCTAGTTAAAATTAATTTAATTAACATATTATATTATAATAAATATCTTTGAAATAAATCTGTATTTAAAAAAATAAAAAATAAAAAAAATTAATAACGGGAAGGAAATTTGGCCAAGGATTTAAACCCATATGTAGATTTATTTAAAGCGGAACAACAACTAGGCGTTGGTAATGCCTGCTATTTATCAATGACATCACTATGATCTCATTTCAATCCAAACATGAAAATTAAATCGTGAAATTGCAGATTTAGTTATCATTTGCAATTGATATAATGTGCTGCTTGCTTATTTAATGGTAATTTTAAAAATTGATAAATATGAAGATTTAAGATTTTTTATTTTTATTTTTATTTTTAATGCAAATTGCTTCAAATATATAATAATAATCATCCCATATTTTTTAATTTATTTATAATATATTTATTAATAAATATCTCTTTCTTTTCCCATATCTAGATATTGAAAAGTTTGAAACTTAATCTACAGAAAGTTGTTAGTAAATATAAAGACTTCCGGTGTTTTTTTTTTAAGTACGCAGTCTGTGTAAACTCAATTTGGACAAACGTCTTTTTATAGAAGCTATCTTTTCTTAAAAAAATATTTTTATCGGTGATATAAAGTATTGTAGATCTGGATCTGGATTTTTTTTGTTCTCCCCTAACCCCCTCTATGGCGCAACAGCCCATGAAGGACCAAGGCTTGCCAGACGGCGATTTGAAGGGGGGAAGCACGCCGCAGTTCCCACCCCGTTTAGTTCCGGCCTTCTCTACCTAGGGTGCTACTAACTGTAGCTTCCCCCAAAGGCGTAGGCATATTGTGACCCATCGCCCACCCTTCCGGGTGCAATCAGCCTCTGGCTCTCCAGGTTGGGGATTCCCTCCTCCAGCCCATCCTGATCCTTTCCCCTTGCAGGGTTGCTTGCATGTATCCTGGGTCACTGCACCCCTGTGCTTGAGGCAATGGACAGGAATCAGTAGATGGACATTAGATCCATCAGGTGTGCGATCAGTCACGCTAGCTCGTTACGAGTTGAAATACTGAACTACGGGCGCAAGCTACTTTCCGAGCCAGTTGCTTGCAATTGAGATAGGATTCGTAGTGGCCGAGGTTTAACCAATAACTCCAATGACCGAGGTCATGAGTTAAGCGGAAGGAGACTCGCAATATGAAATTAACCCCGGAGTCAGCCCGTTGCTGGAAGCGCATTTGCTGGGTGTTCGCGGTTCACCAGAGCCTGCTAGAGAGGGCCTTCTCTAGCTTCTGGTAGTGAAGCATGACCACGTTGTGGGATCACTCTGCGAGCTGGTTGAGGCCCTTAAACGGGTCAAGCGGGGGATTGCTTCGACATTTCTGCTATGCTCGGACATTGCACTAAAAGTCCTTCCATGGTGGTGACATCCCATTCTTGTTAAAAGATCCCGTTGCTTGCAACGGGGGACCCATAAACCCGAACAGGTAAGTACGGTCTAGAACGATCCCCCGAAGTACCAGGAGGAAAAGGGGTATACGGGAAGAATGTAGTTTCCTACTTTTTATCACGATGCTGGGTCGTCAACACCGACTTTGCCCTCACGGGAATCAAACCCTGAATTCTCGCACAACTAGACCAACGCGTGAGGACTTTGTTCTAGACCCAGTTTTAGTTATTCTTCATTGGGGTAATTATATAGGTCCAAAAAAGGCTTTGATCTGCTTAAGGTTTAGATAACCTCCCCCTTCTATTGAACAATAATAACAGAGAGAGAAATCACTTTTCTTTTTACTTTCTCTTATTCTCCGTTAAGAGAAAGTATTGTAATCGTATCAAATTTTTAACACGATAATAAGGTAGGACCCGATAATAAAGTATTGAAAAAAATCAGTCACTCAGTCAGTTGGAACTTTACTGAATAAATATTTTCAGTTTTGTTGCGATTTTCTAGAAAAATGCTCCAACAATTTTACTCCTAAACGTGGTACACACCATCTACACAAATGAAACCCTGTAATGGGATACAAATCATCAAGTATTTATGTGATCCGCAGAGCAGAGAAGCACATTAAAAGAATCAAATTTAGTTATACTTCACCTAGGCCAGACTAGGAGTGACTGACAGATCGATTCATATAAATAGAGCGACAGCAGCACAGTTCACAGAAGAGTTTTATAATAGTTTACGACGAATTTACAACTAGTCAGCAACTTACTACCTTCTCATCATTCAGCCAGTCTGTCTCTCTCTATATAATATATATATATCCCCAAAAATGATTTTATATAGCTGTGGGAAATTTGTGGTGTTAAATTTCAAATGTCATAATATTATGTAATTGGTTTAATGTTTTTTGGTGCGCTCTACTGGGCCACAATATAATCAATCACTTCTCTACCAGCCAAGGTTAAAATAAGTAAGATACTTATTCCTCCCCAATTAATTATTTTAGGGCAAATAGGTACGTAAAATTTGACTTTGAAAGAAAATTTTCCATTTTATATATAAAATTATACTTTTAAGAGTAAGAGAAGAGTGTTTCATACCAGATTATTTATTTTTATTCTTCGCGAAAACGATTTTTACGAACATGGTATAATAACTACAGAACCTATACACAAATCGATGGTTCTGGGAAACTGTGACGTCATGCTTTCCTCAATATTGCCAGTTAAACTAAATGTATTGAAAAAAAGGGGAAATAAAATTTCAGTAAAAGTGGCAGTTGGTACTACTGATTGATTGACTAACGAATAACGATTAGCCGAAAAAAAAAAACTTCTTGTTAAATCTCCCTGTAAATATTCTAACAAGTTTTTGATAATACCAAGTTTGACATTCATTTCCGGTGAAAATGCAATTTCCGTTTCAATTGCTTACTTCCTTTGAAAGGAGTTGTAAAAGCTAAATAAAATGTCCCAGGTTCATTTGTGTGTGTGTGTGTGTGTGTGTGGGCGTGTTTATGTGTTTGTGTTGTGACCTCAGCGTCAATTTGATGTATAACTTTTTTCATATTAACTTGATGACTTACTGGATTTTTTATATGATTATGTCTAATTTACTAATCAATGAAACTCGATTTATGATAATTTGTAAGATACTTGTTGATATTACTTGAAACTTGATAGTTATTTATATAAATAAGTTATTAAGTGATAATAATATTCTATATTTATAAAAACAATTTAATATTTATTACAGGCTGCTTTACCAGAATGTGAGGTGAACAATTTTACAACTGACTGGAACAGTGGAATTTATTTAAGCGCATTGTTAGATTATTGTGAACCTGGTTTAATGCCAAATTGGAGGCACCTTAATAAATACGAAAGGTAAGAAAGGCAAGCCTTTACTTGTTCTATTGCATAATTTAAATATTATAATAAATACTATGTCCTCTATGTTGTTGTATACAGTATACGTTCGTGCCCATATACTCGTAGGTTGTTGTATACAGTGCTAAAGAAATCCCCTCCACTTTAAAACCACTGCTTGTGGAGTATATTTAACTACAAGCCACCACGCCGCGGGAATTCAATTCCTTTTATGTTTTTATTTTAGCCATATAAGTGCAATTTTTGTTTTCTTTTATTTTTGATTTTTTTTTTTTATTCTTAATGAGATCTGAAAATACTGTGTTGTAATATATTTAATAATCTGTTTTTATCGTACAAAATATAAAACCTGTTTTTTATAGTTCGCATTTTTGTATTTACTCAAAATAATTTTGTATCGCTAACCTACATATTGACCTAGATTTATAAAGTTGCAAGTGCCCAGAAAGAGACGGAAGTTATTTAAACAAACAAACAAACAAAAATAATCGATTTTCTCATCGGTTGTGAAATTCTTTTACTCTTTGGCAATAATACTTCAAAATGCATAACTGTAGAGAGTTCAGCGAATTAAAGTTATTGGACAGACCGGAAACTTGCAGTAATACCAAGAATAGAGGGGTCTTTTTCAGGTGACCGGTGACGGACATATTTTTGTACAAATTTATGACTTTTTCCTACTATTTTTTATACTATTTATTTATAAATGATAATTTTATGTTAAAACAACATTTACACATTTGTTCTAGCGTAAATATAGATGAAGTGGGGAGGGAGACAATTACCTATCTAGACAGGTGTAGAATTGCAGTAATATTGGACCAGCTAATTTGAAATTTACTTCCTCAGTACCCCAAAAGCAATTACTCCAGAAAAATTACAAATAATAGTGATTAGATTTATATCATTGTCCGCACGCATTGGTCTAGTGGCTAGCGTACTTGCCTTTGGTGCGAGAATTCAAGGTTAGATTCCCGTGAGAGGGACAGTCGGTGTTGTCCCAACATTTCGTGACCGGAACCCAGGTACCAAAAAAGGCCGGAACTAAACGGCAAGGAGAACACGGCGTGCTTACCACACGGCCCCCAATACGTCTGATAAGCCTTCGCCCTCCACGGGCTGTTGCGCCATAAGTTTTTTTTTTCTTTTTTAGCATTCCAAGTTATGAGAAAATTATAATGGTCGTTATAAAAACTCAAAAGTGATAGGTACTTATGTGTGTAAATAGAATCAGCGCCCGCTCTAAAAGTAAATAGTTAAGTCACCCCGGACAAAAAGACAAATTGCCGCCCCTTAAGAATATATATATTTAAGCAAGTCTACGCATGATCAAACACTAGCTGAAGCAGCGCTCTGCTTGCGTGCTAATGCTATTCTGTTCAGAGAAGTACATATATGCATGTTCAAACAAGTGTTCAAGCACCATCCTTCACAAATTCTGCGTTAATTTTTCAATAATAGTGTAAATATTTTTAGCCTTTAGACATAAACAATATAAATACGGTACACACTGTAAATTTTTAGCGAACGGAAAAAAAAATCGATATGTGAAATTTTCTATTAATTGATTTAATTTAACACATCAATATTTTTCTCACGCTTACAGCCAAAATGGTGCCCCGGACAAATGACCAGGTTACCCGTTCTTAAAGCGGGCGCTGATAGTTATAAGAATTTTTAAAGGAAATCCTTGTAGCCGTTTTTTGTTGTTTTTTTTCAAGAAAATCGCGAAAGATTTAGGAAAAAAAAAATCATTCAGTAAAATCGTACTTCCTGTAACATGGATACTTCCGGAAACCTACTCGTCAGATGCAGTGGTAGTACCTACCACCTTTGTGTGATATTTTGTTCACGCGTACAATTGGCTAAAAAACACTTAAACCAATTAAAGTTAGTTAGTTCAGTGAAAAACGTAACAACGTATTATACGCATGTTGTAACTGTCATATGACAGATATCGTTTGAATTTGTTTTTTTTTTCTTATATTTTTTTCGATGCAATATAAAAATTTATGTTCTCTAATTATTATCTTTGTTGTTAATCATTTACCAATATTTCATTGAATCAATTTTTCTTAAATGGTATAATTTATAGATTGTATAATTATTTATTTTTAGGATATAAAAGAATTATTTAATGTGTCGATATAACATACGTAATTATTTATTCTATCATAATAATTATACTATTTGTGTCAGGGAAGTTTAAAAAAAAATAAAAACAATTGTCTTTGTATGTACGAATAAATAGTATTAACAAGAAGTGGAAGAAAGACGTGTAAATATTTCATAATACTTGCTTTTTCGTAAACAGAGGAACACTAATTACGTATTTCCGTTAAAAGCTCAAATGGCGGCAGTAGACATGTTACGTCGCAATACTTCTTCTTAAAAGTAGTCCAGAAATTAAAGTTATAGTACTAAATTGGTATGAGGTAAGTTTACAAGTTAATACAAGATCAAAGAAAATCATTGCAGAAGCCGTCGTTTTCGTTTAATCAATAAAACTTGAAGGAAAACAAACCATTCTCAAAATAAAGTGTTACTAGTACTTTATCTCTTTTGATGATATGAAGAATGCTTTCCTGAGCTTGAGTAGAGCTGCCAAGAGAGTAGGACTCGTGGTAAACGAGCAAAAAACAAAATATATCCATACGGGGGGAGATACTGGGCGCGCAGGATATGTATCGATAGGTGATTTTAAGTTTGAAAGAGTAGACGCTTTCACCTATTTAGGGTCCCTTGTCACTAGGGATAACGAAGTGACCCTAGAAATCAAAAGGAGATTGATGCTGGCAAATAGGTGCTATTTTGGGCTTAATCGCCACATCAAAAGCAAACTGGTATCGAGGGGCACAAAAGTACTCCTGTACAAAACTCTTCTTCGTCCTGTCCTCACATACGGATCCGAGACGTGGGTCTTCACCAAATCCGACGAGAAAGCGCTGTTAGCCTTCGAGCGGAAAATCCTTCGTAGGATATTTGGTCCACTAAAAGAAGGTACAGTCTGGCGACGGCGGACAAATCGAGAGGTGATGCAACTGTACCAGGAGCCAGATGTAATGAAGATTATTAAGCTGGGCAGGTTGCGATGGGCAGGACACGTTGTTAGGATGGACAGTTCCGAAATTCCTAAAAAAGTTATGGAGGAAAGGCTGGATCGCGTAAGAAGAGTTGGACGCCCAAGGCTACGATGGGCTGATGGTGTGAGAGAGGATGCCAGAAGCATGCTTGGCATCAGGAATTGGAAGGCTGCCGCAATGAATCGGGATGACTGGCGGAAGAGCATCGAGGAGGCCAAGGCTCATTAGTGGGCTGTAGCGCCAGTAATGATGATGAGTACTTTATCTCTAGGAAGAGGAGTAACTAAATTTGATTCATTTTCGCGTTTCTTCCGCTCTTCGGATCCTATGAATCTATAATGATTCGGATCCTGTTACAAAAAAACCTAAACGAATTGTCACTTCCTTTTTGAGCTATACTAGTCAAAAGTTATAATATTTTTTTTCCGTTCCTTTCACAAAAAAAAAACAAAACAAAATAGGAAACAATAAATTTCAATGAAATTACCAAATTTAGAAAAAATTAAAATTTCCATTTATATAGACGATATAGTTTTTTGAAAAATATAAAAATATATTAATGCATTTGCGGAACAGGTAATTTTTATTTTTAAATGTCACTTGTTCGGAGGTTTCCATTAATTTGTATCACTCCGTTGCTTGGTAACCTTTTACAGGTAGCCAAATGTTATAGTTAAAAAAAAAAAAAAAAAAAAAAGTATTTAGTGGTGGGGATTTTATTACCAAAAGAAGGTTGGTAGAACTGATAATAGATATTTCCTTGAGTACATATCTTTCTTTAATAATCGTTTCCATTTTAAAAAAATAATGTAATGTGATACGAAGCATTTTTTTTTTGTTTGTTCTTTTTTTTTTCTTTTTTATTCTGTTTTATTTCTTAAGAAATGGTTTTCAATTTATCCTTCATGGTTATTAGTATACCGTTATAATAATAATAAACTTCATCAGGATATTCCCATTATAAATAATTTATTCTTACCATTTCATAGATGTTCTGCATTCTAAATATGTTGAATGTTTAATAGATTCTCTTTTCTTTTGTTGAGATCAGTGAAAGCGACAATAAGTCAGTGAAATGTACCTAATGTAATTCACATTAATCTTTCTTCTTCTTCTTCTTCTTATAAATCTGCGTTATAACATTACGTTTTTTAGGCTAGTTTCAGATTGACCACATGTTAATGCGCATATCATAAACTGTTGAGATAAATGGAGGTGTGTTGTTCACACGCAGCTAGCTATCCATTACCTCCAAAATTGTCGTTTCTTGTCACAACAAAAAAAAGCGTGATGTTAAACACTCATATACCACTTTCTTTATTGCAGTGAACTCATTTTATAAAAATGACAGATTTCTTTTTTAAACACAGAAATTTTAACTCATTTGTCCTTACATAAAATAATATAGCACAGATGGCAGGTAGAAACTGACTAGGTTTACACTATAATCCAAAACATTGCACAAACTCAAATTTTAATATCCGGTATTTTATCTTAGAAACTTTCACCCTTGCTCTACATTTCAAATACTGCCTCAGAATTTTTAGCTCTTGACAATCATCGTCTTCTGAAAATTTGTTGCAATTGAAATTATTCAGAAGAAACTGTTTTGGTTTAAACACTGGCTTTTGATGGCACGTGATTCATTTTCCATTTGACCTTTCTTGTACTCATAATGATTGTGATAAATGGAGTGATCAACTTTCGAACCTACTTAATAAAATTAGTTCCGTTTGCCCTTCGAAGAATTATTTTGTCGTACAGGGAATTCTGATCCCTTTTTTCTTTTTTTTTTTTTTGTTATAAAACTTTAATCACCTTTAATCACTTCAAGTCATTTGTAACATCGTCCCTATTTAATATAACCTCAGACAGAGATATGCTGGTTGTTGAAACTAAGAGCAGAACTGTTATACGTAAATTCTACCCCTTGGATGGAGAAAAAGATTCCGAACGAGAAATGTGTGTCCTCTCTGTAATTGTCAAGTACGTAAGGATTTGTTTCATTTGTTGTGGTGGTTGGTTCCGCAGAGCTGGAAAGCATCAGAGACATTTTCCGTAGTAGCCTGCTTCATTTTGTGGTCATTGACCGGTTTCGGGCGTTCGCCCATCTTAAGGTTGCGTTTGTCAGACAGTGTGTATATAACACAGACTTGCACAGAGCAAATTCATTGTATTTCCTTAATTTTTTCATTTCCCTTAATATTCATTGTATTTTTTTCCTTTAGTATTCTCTGTGTTATCACACTTTCTGGCAAACGCATCCTGAAGATGGGCGAACGCCCGAAACCGGTCGATGATCAAAAAATGAAGCAGGCTACCACGGAAAATGTCTCTGATTTGTTTCATTTCTTGGCAGAATGTCCTGCATTACTTGAAGTGCAAGGCTCCTCCATTTCGGCAAATGTTCTTTTTCCTGAGGAGAAATTATTGTTTATCTAACCGGACACAACGGCCTTGTCATCCTCTAATTGCTTATGCCCGTTTACGCTTGGAGAGTTAGGCACGTCAGGATCTCAGATTCTTTAGGTTAGTTTTTCCGCTTTTTTATTCAAATTTATAAAACTAAGTTTGATTTATTTAACCAATAGATGTATTCATACTTTTATTTACTTTCCGATCTTATTCAGTTCTGTTTTAATTTTATTATCATTTTTGCTTTGTTTTTCATCATTTTTCTTCTTTTTTTTTATTATTTTTCGTTTTTTCTTTTATGGCTGTCAACTCTGGCAGACGGCTCTTTGCCATGCTTTTGTACTCATGTATTCTATCATTTATTCTATTATTCTTAAAATAAAGTACTTATTAAAATAATAATTATTTTATCCATCGTAGCATGCATATTGGTTTTGATCCTGACCAGTTTCGGATTTTCATCCATCGTCAGATTAAATTCACCACAAGTTCGTGTACAGAGTTCACTAGAACGAAGTGTTTCTATTAAGCAGGCTACAAACTGTGCATGTATTCGCGATTCGTCCAGTTCGTAGTAATTCATAAACAGAGCATACAGACTATGCGTTTGGTCAAGATTCGATGCGTGATGCATGATTTATCCATGTTCGTTCGCAGTTTCAAATTAGTTCACAGAAATTTGTGAGCACGTGCAAAGCCTATATATTAATTACTTCAGTAGTACATATATACTATTTTTAAACTGTATGTACATATTTCTGCTCGGAAAATATGGAGAGTGACGATGATCTAGCAATAGCTAGTGCTGTTTTTATATACATGGCGCAAAATAAGAAAAAAGTTTTAAACAAACGGAAAAAACGCAGATAGTGGAGTGTATCACTATTTAAAAATAGAGACAGGTAATTATTAAGTTCATACTATTCATTCTTTAGTGTCAGTTCTATACGAAAAACCCGGCAGGGTTAATATTTGTTATTACACCATTTTTATTTACAGATGTAATGGCAACGATCTGCTAAATGATTTATCCGTAGAACTCTCCGGTAAATTCGAAAATTGTTTTTAATTATCCTTAAAATAACAAAAAAAAAAAAATAAGAACGCGGAATAAAATATAAACATAATCTCCTTGACCGAACTAGCGCACACAACGAATGGACGAATTAACTATGAACACAGCCCGAACTTTGGCGAATCAGCGGTTCGTGCTGATGCGCAGCCTTTGATATGCGTCAATTTACCACTCTTTAGAGCGAATTACACGAATCATGTTGTTTACGAATCTATTTTTAACGAACAAGTCCCTACACACTATTCGTGAACTGCCCGCGAATCACGCATCACGCATCACGAATCGCGAATACACGCATAGTCTGTAGTCACCTTTCGATTCACACTTCTTGGTTGGGTATATGTGGGAAGGTTATATTACTATGCGTGTGTGTGTGTTTCAGGACAAAGTGGAATTATTATAAATTATGATTAGACATTAAAATCTCATTAGAATTAGATGACTCCAGTTATCTCCCAAGATCCTCTTTCCTTAATAGAAGAGTGGTGCAAAAAATGGAAGATAAAAGTTAATGAAAAGAAATGTATTCACACCACGTTTACACTTCGTCACTCCCTCTGTCCTGGTGTTAAATTAAATAACACCTTCCTACCTACTGCTGATAGAGTACGCTATCTTGGGTTATATATAGACAAAAGACTAACCTGGAACCCCCATACCAGACTGAAAAGGACTGAAACTAATAGACGATTTCTTATCCTTTCAAGACTCTTAGACAAACGATCCAAACTTACTTTAAAAAATAAAGCTCACACTATACAAAACTTTACTACGACCAATATGGACTTACGGACTAGAGGTATGGGACTCCACTAAACATTCCAACGTTTACCGTATCCAATCCTTACAGTCCAAAAATCCTACGAAAAATTACCAATGTTCCTTATTATGTCTCCAATAAAACTTTAGATAATGACCTATCCATTCCATTTGTGTCCGATGTAATTAAATCCCCATTATCAAAGATTCCATAACTCCCTGTCCCATCATCATAATCCTTTGGTTCAACAACTTGCTAATAGTCAAACCTTATCTGATAATCCATCTCGACGCCTGAAGCTTCAGTGGCCCCGTGACCTTTTAAATTAACTTCAACGCCTTCAAAATAATACCACTGGGTAATTTTCTTCTGATGTAAATCATGTCATGTAAACATTCATCACATTTGCTTATTGCTCTATCTATTGTACAGTTGTAAATAAATTATTGAAGGAAAAAAAGGGAAAAGCGTGAAAAAAACAAACATTTAATAGTCATACTTCCGGTTTGAAGGATTCATTAAAAAACAAAAGAAGTTTCGGGAATTCCAGAAGTCTCATATTTTAAGGGACGCCAAAAAAACATACATTTCTGGTAGTGAAATCTCAATTTCGGAAAATCTTGACACGATCACCATAATTTTCCCGGTTAGGAATAAGAAAAAGTAAAATAGTAGAATTAAAAAAATTTTAGAAAGAAATGTGGTTTAAATAAAACAAAAAGAGTTTTTCTCCTTGTAATTTTCTTAAAAATAAGAATTTTCACTAAATATTTAGTTCCTTTAATTTCCACGGAGTGAAGTATTTGAAAGAGATACGCAAATTCCAATGATGTGTACCCAGATTTTTAGTTTATTTTTCGATATTTTACTTTCGCTTACTCCTAGTAAGGAGGAAGTATTGCAATCGTGTCAAATTTTTGATATCGCGTTTCACCGGAAATATCCGTTTTGAAGTCCCCTGAGTCCAAAAAAGTGGTTTTTAGCAATGTGTGTATGTGTGTGTGTGTGTGTGTGTGTGTATACATATGTGAACAGCATAGCTCAAAAACGAAAAATCGTAGAAACTTCAAACTTGATATTCCGTTTAGGTATCACCATGGGATCCGACAGTAGGTTATCTGTCAAAATTCCTCAACCGGAAGTACCACTTTACTAGTTTGTTTTTTTTTTTTTACTTTTTTTGCCAATTTATTCTCCAAAATAGGCTCCAACGCATTTTTTTTTCGAACTTCTTTATCCACTACACATACCAAAACTACAACTTTTATTTGTAATGTTTCTCTAGGAAAATTTATTTAAGGGCGTTTATGAGGGCGCGCGGGGAGGGTGGTTAAATTTTCATCTAAAGTGCTATTTCAGTTTATTAAACAATTCTGTCATCAAAATAAGGTTAATTAGAATTAAATATGTTGTTGAAATTCCGAGTTTAAAAAAAAAATCAGATGACCGAAAGTGCGTTTACTTTACCACTTTATTAAATAATTTTTTCACTTTGTTGTTATTTTCTCAAAAAATGGCTCCAACGATTTTCTTGAAACTTCCCGTATAAACTACACATACACTGATCTATAACTTTTTTTATAAACATTTCTCTGGGAAAATTCCTTTAAGGGCACTTTTAGGGGATGGGTGGGGTTATGTGGTTTCTCTTACATGTTTTAATCATAGTTTGATTTACAATTCCTATCATCCAACAAAATTAATAGAATAAATAGAGTGCGTAAATTCCGAGTTTCAAGAAAATTAGTAAACCGGAAGTGCGCTTTTACTGAACAGTTTTTCAATTTTCGACGTTGGTATTCTAACTATAAACTTTGTCAATTATAATTTTGAGAACTGGAGTAAGAGAAAGTTGTGTGAGTGTTTCACACCAGATTTTTTTATTAGTTTTGTAAATCATTCTCTGACGATTTTTTTAAATTTATTTGTTTGGAAAAATTGAGTTTTGATGGGACAATGGTACTGTGTTTCCCACCAAAATGTTATTTCGAAATTCTTTACGGTTCTAGTCCTTCATCCACATATTGCAGAGAAGATTTAAAATGTCATGTTTAAAAAAAAAAAAAAAAAAAAATCAATCAATCGACCTTGATAGAATGAGAGCCATTTATTATCTCTAATCGGATCCTATGATTTTTTTAAACATATATTTAACATACAAACATACAATTTATATTTATACAAACATACATATATTTTACATACAATTTAATTGAAATATTTTTTTGGAAATATGGGTTTTGGTTTTTTTGGGGGGGAAGCTGGGAACAATTTGGTTTCCTTATACACTTCCTTTTCAGTACAATGTATGACTCTTCCAAATTCTGATTTATAAGAAATTTGAAATGATTTATATGTGTGCGTGTGTGTATCATACATTGTTCGTTATCTGCCTTTTTCGAGTAAAAGCAATGATAAATTGGTATTCTTAGTGTAGGTATATTTAGTAGTAAATAGAGAGTGATAAATAGATAGAACCGTACATATGCTGAAGTAATACTTTAGTGGAAATCATAACGTTACGGCTACGTCAGAATGACGCCTAATTTTCCTGTGAAAAATGTTTCAAATATAACTGTGAGACATTTCGAACATTTTTGATTCTTGATGAAGTTCTGAGAAAAAAATTCACTGAAGCCATTTCCAATAAAATCGAGAAAAAATTAAGAAAAAAAAAAATTCATTAGAGGTGGTGCACTTTGGTTTGATGATAGATTTTAACCAAAATCTTGTTAATGAAATGTGTTCGGTGTAGTGGTAGCTGGAGGCGTGAGCGGTTTTGTAAAGAGCTTGTGTGTATATAAGTTTTAAGAGAGAGAAGTATTAAGTAATAAGAAAGTAGTCAACACTGCTAACAATAAATATATTCTATGAAAATAATAAATTCAAGCTATTTGCAAAGAATATATAAACTATTAATATATTGTGGACTGGCACTCATGCTAAGAGAGCGAAAAACAAGTCTTCTGTTTGAATGTTTAAAACAGCAAATGTTCCTGTCAGCAGAATGCAGACTGTGTTGTAAGAATGCCTTCTCTTGTTAGTACAAATTTTCCCCTGAGAGAAAGGGTGAAAAGACAAAGCTACCAAAGTTCTGTGAACTCTAAAAGACCAAAGCTAACCAGGATTCTTTAAACTCTTTCTGTAACTGTAGTCTTCTACCTGTGTTTACTCTTTTTGCCAGCGAATGTGCATTTTCTTCATAATTTGATAATTTCAAATTAAATATATATTTCTGGCATCCATCACATTATCATATACGTTGGTGGTATCTAAATTGAATATGTCAAGTTAGTGAACTTCTAGCGATTTTTTTTAAAGATATTTTGTTTGGATATACCACAGCTAAAAACATTTTTTTCGTACCTCAAGGGTCCTTCTCAAAACTTGTATTTTGAGACAATTTCGAAAAATTGTACGCGATCGCTGCACTTCCTTTTATAGCTGTAACAGATAGTAATAAACTCTATTAGGACATGTTACAAAATCGGAAAAAAAACAAAAATTTGCTTTTTTGAAAATTATTTTACCATCATACCCATAATTTTATTGAGCTTAGCTATATAATGCCTTTTTCTGCCGCTTGGGAAATTTGCGCTTAACGACAAAAACTATTCAAAAGTATAGAACAAATAAATAGAAAGTAACACTAATGTTACTAATAATTCATGTTTAGTTAATAATTGTAATATTTTTTCATGTTTTATAGTTTCAGGTTTATCTCCTTTTATCTGACACCGTTTTAGCTAAACAGTATTATTTATTCATTCAGAGGACTTTAATACTTTGATAAATGCATAATTGTTATGAAAATGTTATACGATTTAAATATTTGCTGTAATGGTATCTCCCTATCTCAACTTCTCAGAGAGGGCATTGGAAAGAGAAGTTGAAGATACTAGAGGTTAGTCCAGCCGCACGCTAAAAAAACGGGTGCTAAACCGCTCATTCACTCTCATTCGAACAATCATCAACATTCAACAGTCATAGTCACTCTGCCAGACAATCTGTCACTCTCTTCTCTCGCTCCTATATTCTCGTTTCTAAATTATATAGTAGTGCTTAATATTCTCATATAATATGAGTGTTTAGTATGGTTTAGAGTGAGAGTATGATAGCGTGAGAAGGGAGTAGCCAGAGTGACGGTGGGAGAACGATGACGGTCGTTGGACGTTGATGGTTGTTCGAAAGGCTTTTTAATGAGAGTGAATTTGCCGTCAGGCATCCTTTTTTAGCGGGCGGCTGGACTAGCCTCTATTCCAAAGCCCCTCTTGGTGGGAGACTTCTCCCTATAAAGCCCAGATATGCTCCTTAGATTGCCCTCTTGATGTAGAAATATGTAGATCCATTACAACAATATAAATAAAAATTATTTCTTAAATAGTAATTTTACTATAAAAATAAAAATAATAATTGTTCACAGTACTGAAAACTGTCGGCGAGCAATGGAAATTGCAAAAAATAGACTAGGAGTACCTCAAGTGCTTCAACCAGAATATCTTGCTTCACCCCATCTAGATGAACTTTCTGGAATGACTTATTTATCATATTTCATGAAAGAAAGCAGTCCAGGTACAAGGGCCACATTAAGATGGGTTAACAGTCAGATACCTGATAAGAAAGTTAAAAATTTTACGGTTAGTTATAATTATTCGATTTTTTTTTTTTTTTTAATTCTTATGTAAAGTGTGATTATTTTGTAAATCTCATGGAGAGTCTTTATTTAACAGACTGATTGGAATGATGGAAGTGTACTTTGTGCTTTAACAACATCACTTGGAGCCACTGCTAAATATCATCATAGTAATGATATCACTGTATGGGAGACAAATCTAAATGCAGGTCAGTTCTGGTTTATATCCTTTTAACTACACTGAATAATAAATTGTTTGAAAAAAATGAAAGAAATATTCGATATAAACGAATATATTTTTTGTATTTAGGTTTAGCTGCAGGTGCTAAATTAGGTGTAGAACCAATATTAAGAGCAAGAGATATGGTAGATCAAAATGTAGAACATTTAGGAGTTATGGCATATGCCGCTAGTTTTCAATGGATTCCACCGAGACCACCAGCCACAACGCTTATGCAAGTTTCCAGTCAAAGTCATACTGCTAGAGTATTTACACAGGTAATATATTAATTTAATTCAAAAATGTTCTGTAACTGTTGGATTAGAATTATCTGTGACTATTGGTTTGTAGAACAAGAGAATGTTCTGCATCCTGTGCTGCAGCGAAACGTTGGGCTGGCCAAATCAATTAGATTATATAACTTCTATCAAGCTCATGAACTACTAGCGCTTCTTAAGCTAACTTTGACTAATAAGAAAAACAATCACTCTAATGGCCTCCACGGTGTTTTGGAATAATTTTGCAAGCTGTTGGCAAAAGTTTTGCCTCCAGTTTAATCTCTAGTCTGGAAATTATGTGTTAAAAATAAATTTAACTTTTCTTTAAACGCTTAAAAAAGAAAGGTTTAAATCTTTCTGAAAGATCTAATTGTTTTTACTAATTTTGCTTAATGGTTGGTTGAAAAATTGCACATGATTGATCATATTCAAATCAATTCTTTATCCTGATCTCTAATAATATTTATTTATTTGTTGTTTATTTGACCTCACGCGTTGGTCTAGTGGCTAGCGCACTCGCCTTTCGTGCGAGAATTCAGGGTTCGATTCCCATGCGGGCAAAGTCGGTGTTGACCTAGCATCGTGATAAAAAGTGGGAAGCTACAGTTAGTAGCGCCCTAGGTAGCGAAGGCCGGAACTAAACGGCGTGGGAACTGCGGCGTGCTTACCAAGCACCCCTCTATTTAAGTTGCCGTCTGGCAAGCTTTGGTCCTTCATGGGCTGTTCCGCCATAGGGTTTTTTTTCTTTTTACGGTTTGTTTATTTTGTCACCAAATTTATTTTTACAGACTAAAATACGAACAGACATAAAACTAAGTACAAAGTTGGCCAACTTGATTACTTATTATAATGTAGGGCCTGATTTTCATAGCTCCGATCATGAGTTATACATCTTTTTCAACCAAATCTTATCTCTCTTCATTAAGATTCCTATGTGTGTGCAAGTCTAAAATCTACAATTGTGATCCACCTCTCATCAGGTTTACAAAGAATGTATGGAATAAATCTTCTTTTAGTTAAATTACATATATAGCATCATACATTAGAAGATACAAACAATTTTTCAATAAGAGCAAAATAGAGATTCATAATTGAAAAAAAAACAAGTTATTATTTTTGCAGACACAGATTTCAAGTAATTAATAACTTGCAGTATTTTTATACTAACAATATTAAGTGAATGCAACTTCCTTAAGATCAATAATTAACATTTAAACACTTCCAATCTGACATATACATATTTTTTAATTTTCAGACTACCATTCAATTGGACTATCTGTCAGATTTAGATCCTAAACTGATAAGCGCAGAAGTGATTGCGCCTGAGGGTGAAAAGATTGACTGTAGGCTGACTTTAAATTCTTCAGGAGGAAAGGCAGTGTTTACTCCGGTCCGAGTTGGTATGCACGAGGTAATAATATAGGCCTAAGCTTTAAATTACTTATCATATAATTTTTTTTTAATCTTGTTTACATATATTTTAGTATCCATTATAATATTATATAATATAACTATATATTATACCATAACTATTTGAGTGTGGCAAAGTAATTTTATAGAAAATCAGAGGTAGATCTGAAATGTGCGGAGAAAGAAGTTTAATGTATATCATTGCAGCAGAGGAATTCGCTGATATAAACAAGAGATACAGAATTTTGCTAGACAAGTACTCTTAAAATGCTAAAAGTTCCTAATTCAGAGGCATATAAATGAGCAAAGCACTACAATGTCTTGAAGAACTGAGAGTAGTTATTTTTACTTGGCATAGTACAAAATAATTATGATTTATTTTTTGAGATCAGATAAACCAAATCTTTCAAATTTGATCCAATTCAATAAAGATCCATTAAATTTGTTCTAGTCTCTCTCTCTCTTTACGAATTTGCATTTGAATTTTGCAGCTGATGAAGAGAAAATTTTTTGGCACATAATGCAATTACGATAACATTTAATTATAGAAAGCTGCAGTGAGAGCATAATATGATGATTAACATCTGATTTCTACTGAAGAACTCCATAAAAAAAATAAAATAAAATAAAAATCCGTAATTAGGATGAAATGAGCCAAAAGACTAGTTAAATTCTTCAGGAGGAAAGGCAGGATCACGGGTGCGGCATGGAGTATTTGCTAGAGTGAGGAACTCTAGCTGAACAGACCAACTATTAATTTTTAAAAAATCGGAGGAGTATCCCTCGGTTTGATGAAATATTTTGTTTTTAGTGAATAAAAGGAAGAGATAAATTGAATTGAATTAGTGATAAGAATTATTTTTGAAGGAATTCATCTAGAACAGTTTATTTGTTCAACAAACCCCTTCTAGTGAGATTATGGAACATTTATTAGAAAATGTTTTAAATATATAAAATAAAAGTTTCAAATTATAGCTGTAACATATTCATTTTATAGTAATATAATTCCAATATCAAATTATATTGAGGGAAGGGATTAGTTAAGAGGTTTAGCGTACTAGACTAGCAACGCGGAGATCACGGGTTCGAATCCAGCCGTGCTACCCTTAGATTTTCTCTTCCTAGGAGCCTCTACAGCTCACTGACCGCTGATGGACAGTGTTGTCTGTAAGAGAGAACCCTGCCCGGAGGCCAGCAGTGCACTGAAAAGCTCCCGGCGCAAATGACCATAGATGTTGACGCGCTTGAAAGTAAAAAAAAAAGTTATATTGCTGCAGAGAAGTACAGAATTCCCTTCTGAGATAAGTTTATTCATTCCTTCGGAACTTTTTAATCATTTGTTTGACCATTTTTTCCATTAAAAGTAAAAATGATTTTTATTAATTATTTACGATTTTTCCCGCCATCTCAAAGAATGATTTATCTATAATAAAGTTTTCGATAAATAAAATTTAAACGATTCTTTGCATTATTATCTATGAAATAAACGTCCAAGTCGAACAGTTTTTTTTTTATATATATTTATAATAATGGACATTAATATAATATAACTTTAAATATTATATCATTAATATTTGAGAGTGTTGAAGTAATTTCATATAAAATCAGAGGTGGATCTGAAATGTGCGGCGGATATGTATTTGTAAATTGTATTTTTTTTTTAATTTATAAATAAATTTTTTGGCGCATCGACTACTCAGTTTTCTTTTTCGAATGGAGTCCACACGAGCCGGGATGGCACATATTACCCTAGATGGCATTCACTCAGAGAACTTTGCCCATAAAGGAGGGGTGTTGAGCCAAATATTGTCAAATATCTTTCCACACATCCCCTCTTAATTCATCGATCTAGTCGACATGGAAGTGTGTGGAATATTGTGTCGTGCCATCCCTTATCCTACTAGAACTTTATTTAACTATCAAGTCTGCAAAACTAAAAGTATCTTTTGCCCTATATACTACATTATTAACGTGTTCCATTTATTTCTTACTATATTTTACTTATTTTACTAGCTTCTGATTGTATGATTTTCCTAAGGAGGCTATTTTACTGTACAAAATATCTGGAATGTGCAGTACGTCTAACAAATGTGCTGGTGCACACCCTAAATGAATTAATCTAAACCTAATGAGGTTGAAATACTTTTATATAATTTCTTTCAACCTCTCTTAAAAACCTAAACTTAACATACATTCTAAGATTCTCGCTAATAAATGCATTCATTGTAATAAATACATTCACTCTAATATACCAACTATAATGAAATAATATTTGGTTAATATAAACCAAATATAATGAAAGATTATTATTATAAAAGTAATACATTTTTATTAATTGACCTAATACAAATTATATATACTTCTGATGTAAGCCATCGTAAACTGATATTATAAAAATAATGCGAAAATTACCAAAAATTAACCATTGAACTCAAGAGAAACTAGATGTTTAGTTGTCTTCAATGTTATATCTATGGGAGAATCAAACTTAATACAAACTTTTTTGAAGGAAGCAAAAGCCATATCTCTCCCCCAAAACCCCCTTGGATAAACTTTCTCGCGAAAAAATTTCAAACTAAAGTAATTAGTCTCTATTGGTATTATACCAAATATAATGAAACCGTCGATATTTTTATGGAGGAAATCGCAGAACAACTGAAACAAAACTTTCCAGCATATTCCGGTCAAACAATTTTTTCAAACTCGTAATTTTCACAATATATTTTATTCTAATTAATATTTATTTAGATGAAGGAATTGTATAAACAAAATTAAAATAGTACTTTAGAGGAAAATGTAACCCCACTTTCGTGCTAAAAAAAGGAGCAGATATCATGGGTTCATAACTTGTCGGTGGAGTGATTTCAGGATATCAGTGAAATTATATGGAAAAATGAACTTATTAACAACACACAAGGGCCTATTTGTAGTCCCTGTACATTTCACTCATACAGAGTTCCTGTATCATTAATATATATTATGAGAAGATACTTTCAATTTCCAATTCGATAACAGAGATGCGCTAAAATTGGAAAATGGACTGGTATAAATTTTTGCAATCTTCACGGGAATTGACCCGGACCGCGGGCATCAAAAGCGACAGCATTGGAATTCAGCTAGACAGTGGCATTAACCCCTGATTTGTAGAATTAACAAATCAAATCTGCAGGAAAGGAATATACCAATAAGGCCTTTAAAAAAAATGCTATTGGCCCTCAGCCTTTAAAAAAAATTTATTTAGCTCATAAAATTGAAAATTTCATTGCCTATACTTTGCAATAAAATTGAAATTGAGATTAGAATAAATACATTGAAGCCTTCCTTTTGAAGTATTTACATATATGGTGCGAATAAGCTAGAGTATAAAAGTCGTATTTGGTGCTATCTTTAAGTCAGTACTGTGATAAATGATTATTTCGGATACACAATGGATAATATGGAATTTTATTATTAGTAAATTAAATCACCTTATTCACCTTTTGTTTGACCATTCATAATAGAATTACTAAACACAATCACTAAAAAAGGATATCATCCATTCATATTTATACTACTATCCTTTGTCATAATTTTTCAGTGTTCTATGGGTAATGTTTGTTTTAATGCTGAGATTACTACAATCAGAAAAATAAAAAATAAATAAAAAAAAATAGTCTGCATTAGAAAACTAATTTTTAATTTCCATTAAACAAAATTCACATATATTAAGAGAATTTTTTATTTTACTATTATTACAGATTTTCTTAATAAAATTCACTATCTTATCTATTGTGTCTTCATTAATAATTTTGTCTAATACCTATCTAAACTAGTTAAGAAATATTTAAGTTACTTTTACTTATATTTAATCTTTTAGTTACAATTTTAATGACTTTTTAAATATTTCATAAAAATAATAATAAAAAAAAAACCTGAAAACCACTTAATATTAAGAATATGATGTAAGAACAGACCTCTTAATATATTTTCAGCTTTTACTTTCTAAATGAAAACAAGTTATGTTACAATGACCAGGACCAGTTGTACTGTTGGACGGGCATTGGATTGCAATTGCAATTCTATCTATTGTACATATTGTGTTTGTTTTAAATGTATATAGATTATTATCTACTATTATCAATATGTAATATATAAAAATTTTTTATTATTATTTTAATAGGTTAATATTTATTATGATGGTGATCTTGTAAAAGGTGCTCCTATTTATATGCGTGTTATGCCAGAACTTACAAATATTGTCTATACTGGTATGGAACCTTGTGCCGTTGGATCTATTGTTGAAGTATTGGTAAGATTTTTTTAAATTATTTGAAATTGAAGTTTTTAAAGCTTACATTAAATTATATTTAAAACTTGTAATATGTAAATGTGATTATGTGCATTCGATTTTTTTTTTTTTTTTTTTTTTTTTTAAGGCAGTCTTAATGTCTTGATTAAACATCGTTATAACACATTTATATTCACTATCTTAAGTGTTTTAACCTTCAAATTGTTTTAACGTATCGTATTTAATGTTATATAACAACTGTATTTTCCATAATTATTCATTTTATTTGCAATTTCTTTATTTAACCCCATATTGCATGGAAAAAAGGCTACTAGTGCAAGTGCACTTACACAGTAGAAGAAAGTAATTTTTCACCGGGAGAGTAAAGATAATGTAATCTACCCCTTTTTACTTAAAAGTCATTTTTGATTAATGTCAGTACTTTTCTTGAGATATTTGTTGTTTATTATTAGACTACTTTTTTTTTTATTTATCTTGCTTGATATACTCTATTTAAAAGTATATTCTATCTATTTTACGTCTTGATAGTAAATATATATAAAACTTTTCAATTGTTATTTATTTCCAGAGATTTAAATAATTTGTTTTTAATAGAGAAACTAAGATTAGTAGTTTTATAATTTAAAATTTACTACCTCATTTAAAACTGTCCTGTAAATATAAAAAAAAAAAAAATATATAAAGAGAATTAAGAATACATTAAGTTTAACTGTGTGAAGTTTCGGAAAACATAAAAGTAGCGTAATGATGTCAGATTTCCGAATTCGTGTTCACTCAGAATCACTTGTTTTGTGTTATATCTCGAAAACGAAAATTTTGTTTTATAGATAGAAAATATGTTTACGAAAAAAATCTTTTTCCCCTTCCCTATCCATCTCGCTTCCTCAACAACCATCACTCACAACCGATAAAATGCAGGAAATTCACACTTATTCCAATTATGTATCATGGAGACAGATCGTTTAGTCCAAAAATCTGTAAACCGAAAGTCCTATTTTTAATTAATGTTGTTATCTTTTATCCGAAACTACATGTGATAGGCCAAATATCACTTTGAAATGTTTTTCAAAGAAAATTTCTTTGTAGCTGTGAAGTTTAGGCGTCTCTTTGCTGTTACTTCAATTTGCTGTGCAGTTCACCAGATGCTTGGAATAAACACATTGTGATGTGTCAAAATGCCAAGTTCCAATATGTCAACTGGAAGTTATTATTATTATTTGTCTGTGGGGAGGGACCAAGCCCTACGCTATCCGATGCCTCACTTGGCCCATATAGCTACCCCAAGAAAAACAACAACAAACCGGATCTAGAACAAATATCCAGACCCGGATCTAATCCATCTAAGATTCACCGCAGTCCGAATAAATCGGACAATAACCTTGAGGGGAAATAGCCTAAGCTCTTCTACAGACATCCTCCTCCAACCAAAGGTCCTGAACCTAATCTCCTCACAAACCAGACAATCTGTCATAAGATGGATGGGTGTTTCCTCCTCTATCTCACAGACTCTACAAAATGGATCCGGCATGAGCGCCATTACGTAGAGATGTTTCCTTAAACCACAATGTCCAGTAAGAGATCCAACCAGATGCCTGAGAGAGTTCTGTGAAAGACACAGCAACATCTCATTAATAGCCCTGTCCGGACCCCCGATGAACATTATGGGCTGCCAACAACCAACTGAACTCGTCCATAAGGATGAATGCTGTGAAGCTGTCCGTGACTGGAAACCTGACAGACATGTGCCAGACGGCACGCCAACAGCAGGCTCGGGACCAGTGAAAGGAAGAGAGGCACCTAATTTGGCAAACCTATCCACCTCCTCATTCTCAAAAATTCCCATGTGACCTGGCACCCAGACTAGAAGCACATCCTTCAGAGAAGAAAGTTCTTCCTGTCTTTTAGAACATTCTAACACCAACCTGGAATTTGAAGACACATGAATTACTCAGCGCCTTCAGCGTAGCTTGGCCGTCCGAGCAGATACAAACACCTTCAACTGGAAGTTGAAATGTTGCTTATTAAAAAAAAAATCTTGCTTTTAAATTCAACATTGTGAAGTTTTGAAAAACATTAAAGTTGCATAATGATGTCAGATTTCCGAGTTCGTGTTCTTTCTCAGAATTACACGTTTTGTTATATCTTGACCCCTAAATAGAATAGTTCTAAGGTAGGCTTTCCCTGTCATCGAAGACGACTGAAAGAGAATCTTCCCCTTCCCTTCCTTTTCTTTTGTGTTTTGTTGTATTTTATTTTATTTATGGTGTTTTGATGTGTTTTGTTTGTCCTTGTCTGATAGAGCACCCTCAAAGTTTATTTCTCTCCAGAACTGATCATTCTTAGGTACATGTACAATACATGAACATAGCAAATGGCTATTACCGCAAATGGCTTCTCCTTCTAATGGAAAGAAAAACAGCTTTAATTTTTTAAATCTTTTCTTCGATTATCTCGTTTTATACTCGTTTTGCCGTAATTAGGTGATAAAGCAAAACGTGCACTTGAAATGTAATATCTTTTCGAGGAAGTTAATTTGGTGAAGAATGTAATAATAGAGAAATTCAGACCATCTAAAAAAAAAATCCTCAGCAGAATTACCCTTTAAGTCTTTTAATGGGACAAACGGCATAAAATATTATCTAAATAAAATTAAAAGAAATGATTTTTTTTTTTTAATTCACACAATCCTTTAAAACATAAAAATATTATGAGCTCTGTTAAGTACGCCGTTGAAATTATATTTAGTTTGAAGTTTTAAAAAATAAAACAACAAAAATTACATCTCAAATAATAGCGATTTAGGAGCATTCTATAAAAATTTAGTTAATTTGTTCAAATTAACGAACGCAAGATATATTTAATTTTGTTTCATAAAGTTGAAAGTTAAGAAATTTCTTACTAAACCATTTAAATACATCTTTCTTCTTCGTTTTTTCCTTTCTATATAAATGTAATTTGTGTGCATTAAGGTGGTCAAATTTTCTGTTTTTCATATTCGAATAACCCACGGCACTAAAAAAAAGATCTATTTTTTAAAACCAAATAAAAATTATTATTGTTAACAATATTCAATTAAATAGAAATTAATATAGAAACTAATGTGCAACCCATCTCCCAATGTGTTCTCTGTTTCCAATAATTAATAAATTATATTCGAAGTTGGATATTTTGCATCTTTAATTGTTATTGTAATGTGAACGGAGGAACCACTCAGCTGAATAAAACAAAGAAGAAAATATCTATTGCATTTCCTCCTTTAAAATGTCAATTTCTATAAAATAACATTTCAAATAGAAATGAACGATTTTTTGTGAACTCCTTAAGAAAAATTATTGGGATGAGTTTTTGAGAAAATGATATTCTATGTATTAAAAGTTTTTAATAAATACTTTTTAGGTGAACTCCAATACAAGTGGCTCAGGTAGTGGCCATGTACAAGTGATAGCTGTTTCACCTACTGGCAGGCTTCTTGATTGTCCAGTCAGTCAAAAAGGAGGTGTATATTCAGCAACATTTCAACCTGATGAACCAGGAGAATGGAATATCCAAGTGAAACATTCTGGAAATCCAATCAATGACCAACCATATACATGTTTTGTATTTGATCCAAATGGTATCAAGGTTGTTTTTCATTTCTTTTTCTTTCTTTTTTAATTATTTAAATTTAAACTTTACTTAGGTTTATTTTTATTTTTAAATCTGCTCTTTATTTTCCAGCTTATCGGTATAGATTCACCAGCTATACCAGAAAGTATTCATAATTTTAGACTTGATGCTTCTGGAACTGGTGGACTCGGTGAGATTACTGTCGACATTGTAAGAGATAGACAATCTATGCCGCATACAATTCAAAAGATGTCAGATTCTATTTATGCTATATCCCTTCATACACATAAACCTGGAAAATATAGGATATACGTTTATTTCAATGGAACTCAAGTGAAAGGTAATGTTATTATGATTTTGCCTGAATACAATAATCCATTTCTTTTTATTTGTAGTTTATTTATTTTGATTTCTATAAATAAAAGCCAATAAGCAATTAACTGAGGTAAATTGGTTCTAAGTAGCTCAGGACAGGCCTTTGCTCAGTAACGGGCCTAGTTTTGCCAATAGAAATTGATTATTGACTAGTTGTTAATTTTGAAAAGTTGTAGAGGTATACTAAATTTTTGTTTTTCTAAATTGTTATAGGAAGTCCATTTCCATTAAGAGTCGGGACAAGGGAACAAATCAGGGCCGAAAGGCATAGTAAGTAAAAATTTTAATGAATAATAAGAAATAATACCGTATTTAATTTTTACCAAAATTAATGTTCTTTGTTTAGATTCTTACAAGTCTTCAAATAGCACCAATTTTCAAGGTACTTAAAATGATTAATTAATTATTTTTTATACTGAATGCACGAAGTAGAGAGAATAAAATGTACTTAGACGGTATTGTATGTGACGGAAACTTTGAAGAGTGGGACAGAGTATCTGGGAAACTTGTTAAACCACATACTCTGAAGATAGATGATAAAGATCCGATTAAGAAAAATAAACAAGCTTTTACACCCCATTTTTGGTTATAGAGTCAATACATTAATAATGACCTATAATTTCGCCACCAAAAGTGAAGCTTGGGTTGCAAACTGTAGCTGATCTTGAAATAAACTATTATAAAATACTTTCCGAAGCTCTTCGCTTGCTGGAATAAGAGTAGCGGTATGGTTATGAAGCCAAATCCTGTGAATAGTCCAGTATTCATTCCTGAGTTTCTTGTTTTGGAATTCTTGTATCACTTGGTCAAAATATTGTATCCAAATTTTGCTAGCAAATATGAATACTTTGAATCTTGATTAGGGTTTTAGTAGAAAGGATCGTTATTGGAATGTTTGAATAATATTTGCGTTAATAAGCAAACATTATTTCGGATGTAGGATTGTTTAAATTATTTACTCCCATCAGTTTTATTAGTTAATATATACTGTAAACTTTCTTTTATTGTTTAAACAAAAAATAAGTTGGCTATATTGCATTAACAAATAAAAAATAATTATTTTTATATTGATAATTTACATTTGTGCATAAAGTAAATAGAGGAATCTATGTTTGTTGAAGTACATTATTATATTCTCATTTTTAATATTATTTGCAGAGTCCTTAAGATCTTCACATTCTTCATTTGCACGTGTAGGATCGCCAATAAGTCGAAACTTCACGTCACCTATAATGTCACATAGTCCTAGTCCAATGCATAGTCCAATCTATCGAGCTAGTCCACTTGCCAGTCCTACAGGTAATTTTTATTTTTATCAAATTATCATGGCTATGTTTTTATTATTACTATTATTATTATTAAATATATCAAAATATATAATAAAGTTATACTGTAAAATATATAATACAAATTTAAGATTTTATAAAATTTCCAAAAATTATTTATATAAGTTGTATATGTTTTAAAACAGATCTAATTGTAAATTTATTGGTCAAAACATTAACGCGGTTTTTATGTTTTTAATAATGATTAATTTAATAAATTTATGTTTCGTAAATTTAAATATTCGATGAAGTTTTAGAATAATTTCAAAAAAATTTCTGAGTGTATTTACATTACATTTCCATCGTTTTTTATCTTTTTTTAAATTTTATTTAAACCATTAATCTAATTATTGTATTCACCTTCCAGCCTACATAATTAATTTATTAGTTACATCTGAAGGTCTTTCTGAGATTTCCCAAAGTTAATTAACATTGATTTTGTCCTTGCATTGTTGCTCAATGTAAATGAAGCAATTAAATTATATAAAAAAAAAATGAAAATTATATATATACATATATATATTCATAAAAAAATTATAATTGAATTCTTCAATTTAAAATTGAAATATCTCCTTTCCTTTAATCAGTAAATAAATATTTTCTTTTCATTCTCTAAAAATAACACTTTTGAAAATTGTACATATATGTATTTGAAATTTTATATAATACTAGTGGGCTCTGGCCCCTGGCGTCTTCGGCGCCCAACCTCTCATCTCAGTCAGCATTCTCAAGAAAATTTTGTGTCAAATTGTGCAATCCTCTTGAAAACCCGTCCACCCGAATTTACAATATTAACGGATTTCACAAAATCTGACCAAAAATAGATTACAATTTTGTATATATAGTACTTATATTTAGTACAATTTATATTTAATACATATACAAATTTATTCAAAAATTTGATAAAATAAGTAGTTCCTTTTATTTGCGCTGTTAGTTATAATTTGCAAATAATTCTTGAATTTCCTCAGCCTAAAACCCGCCAATGAATCATCTACAATGCAAGGATAATCACTTTATCATAGTGAGACTTTGTTTTCACATACACAAAATTATAAATCGTTCTAAACTGTAATTTAATAAAATATCGTCCTAAACTGTAATTTAATCCGAATGGCATGCATTTTTTCAATTTTGATCGATTTCGGATTTTCTTCATCGTTAAACCTCTAAAGGGCCCGCCTATACACTCTCAGTTTTACTGCGCAGTCTAACTGCACGAATTAACTGGCAAAAAAACTGAACGATTAACTAAATTGATAGTGTAGGTAGAACGTCTGTTTTTATACCAGTTTCCTCAGTTTGAGGCTCACTAGTTTGTTGATCTGCAAGGAACATTAGTTCATTAAAGTACCTGAGCGATGGCACGTATACATCATCACTTGAGCTACCTGATTTTCTTGAATCTTGAACTTTTTTCAAGACTCCTTACGAAACCCAGGTCGGAGGTTGTTAATCTTTTTTACAACAGTGTCATGAGTCGCGTCGGATTCGATAGGTTTTAACTGTTCGATTAATAAACTCTTAAGCTGCAGCCTTTTTATTTCTGTTATGTTCCTATAATGTGGACCTTCAATATCCCATAGTTCAGGATGTGTACGGTGCACATCAATGAATGTCAACAAAGCGTCTTTTTTAGCCTGATAACTGCGTGATTGTCCTAAACTACCCATTTACCACAGTTTATTGTACAGACATGACGTCATACGTGTAAAACTGTGCAGTAAAACTTATGAGTGTATACGGCCCTTAAGATGGAGGAAAATAAAAAAGAAATTGAGCAATTAATGAGTGATAATGAAAAATAAATGAAAAGTGAGAATTAATGAAAAATAAATAAGCTATGACGGGTAAATCCCAGATATCCGACGTTGCGAATTCAACCTATTTTATTTATTTATTTTTACTGGGGACCTTAAGTCATATCTCGGTATTCAACTCCCACTCTACTCTATTAAGACAATCCTCGCACTTGAGACCACTTCGTGTAATTGCCTCCCTAAATATAGTCCCCCTTTTAAAAGGCTATGCCCTTTTTTCCTATTTCCTTGGGATATGTAGTCCAGGAGTCCACTTGGTCTAACGGTTTTCTTTCATTCTGATTTCTATCTCCTGGAAGAACTTATTTCTAACGTCGTAATTCTTGGTAATTTTCTTATTCCTGATGTGAACGATGCAAGACACCCAACAACTCTTACACCAAAAATCCATCACAACGCCGGCTGCATATCCATATTCCTTTTGTCAATTCCTATAGAGTTTGGTATCCATAGAGGACTGTTCACTAGGGAATTATAGGGCAAGTTTTTAGTTTCTACAGTAATTTCTGTTTTCCATCGAAGAAAGTTTGAGACTAATAACTTTCTGATCCCTGCTAATTTTTGCTGCAATATCTTAACAAGTTTTTATTTCTATTTTCTTTTCTGAATGCCCGAACAAGATTTGCCCTATATTCTGCCGTTTAAGTTACAGTTAGGCAGTTATATGATTCAGTTTGCATGCTTGAAATTGTGAAGAAAAAAGGGATATATATATATATATATATATATATATACATTGTGATTGTAAAAAATTGGTAAACCAATGTTTTTTTATATCATTAAATCATGTTTCTCTTTTATTATTAATCTGATTTCAGCTGATCTTATATTTTTTTTTTACTTTAGGAGGTCATCATCAAGTAAACGGTTATACATCATCCTCGACAACTCATCAACATAGTAGTAGTTACCACCATCAGACCAGAGTTATGTCACCAATTTCCATACCAGTTCATCATGAAACAACAACAGCAACTACTACAAATGGTCTGTTGAAAATTCATTCACCGCTACATTCACCAGGTTTAAGAAAATCACCAAGTCCAATGCATAGTCCAGGACAACATAGTCCCGCTCAGTTTCATAATTCTAATTATGTTAATAATGTCGATACAACGACCAATGTTAGAGGTATGTTTATTATGTTATTTGAGTTAAACAAAATCTGGTATAAAACATTCACTTGACTTTCTCAATCTGCAGATTACTGAATTATAATTGACTAATTCTCTTTAAACATATAATTCTTATTAGATGTTTAGTAGGCTTCAATTTCCATGAATGGATGAATCTAAATTTTATAAAACGATTTTTTGGGGGGAAAGCAAACACTCCTTCACCCCCCAAAACCTTTCTTAAATGAATTTTCATGGAAAAAGTTTCAAAACACAAGTGAGTTTCTGTGTGCATTCGTTAGTATTTTATTGAAAACTCGTCGATGTTTTTTATGAAAAAAATTTCAGAAAACTAAAAAAAAAAAAAATTGTTCATGAAAGTAGCACTTTTTGGGTCAACCAATTGTCTTACATATTTAAATGTGATTATATTATTTAAATGATAGAATCGAATAATAAAATAAAATAGCAATTTAGAGGTAAGCTTTCTTATTCAAAACCCTGAGATGTGGGCTTCCTTAAATGAATTTCACCCTGAGAAATGTTTCAAATAAAAGTTTTAGCTCTTTATATGTATAATTAATTTTCCAAGTTTAAAGAAAAATCGTTGGAACCATTTTTGAGAAAATCTTGAAAAACTGAAAAATCCACTCACAGTGAATTTTTCCGGTTGACCGATTTTGTAAAAAACCTTATTGTCTTATCAAGTCTCCTAAAAACGACTTTTTCGTACTTAGGGTACTTCAAAACGTATATTACCAATAAAAACTTAAGTTCCAAAATTTGACACGATCGTTAAGCAGTAAGAAAAGGTAAAAAGTAAATATATAAATAAGTAATTGTATAAATAAATATAAATTGAATATATATAAAGTATATATAAAAAAGTATAAAATATAAATGAATATATTGAAAATAGGTGTTGGGGGTTCAGTCATTAAAAAAAAATTTTTTTAAACTTCTACCGATGTTTCGGCAAATATATTGCGATCTTCAGGGTAAAAATTTCTTGTTAGGATTTCTTAAAAACTATAGTTTAACTTGGGATATACCATTACCAAGTGTCAACAATTAATGATGGTATATCACAAGTTAAATTATAATTTTTTAAGAAATTCTAACAAGAAATTTTTACTCTGAAAAAGGCAATAAATTTTACGAAATGTCGGTAAAAGTTTAAAAAGAGTTTTTTTTTTTATGTCCAAACCACAACACCTATTTTAAACATTGAATACAACGGTCGTAACGAACACCAAAACATAAATATAAATGAATCATTATTTAATTTTTAAAACTTATGGTTAGCAAATGTAATTATTAAATCATGTAACGGAGTGGAATTAATGAAATAGATATTAATGGGGTGGCCTCAGTTCATTTTTTTTTTTTTTTGGTAAAGCCTAAGTCATCCAACGTACAGCGAAACTATAGAGGTGAGAAAAGTTTTCGATAATGAAACACTAAAACTGCCAGAGTAGAAGGAAAGTGGTTTCATGGAAATATGTCGTAAGATGGGAAGGATCACTGTGGTCTGAATGGAGAGATCAAAATGATGGAGAAGGTTTTTATTGAATGGAAATGGTACACGATTAGAATTTCTACTCATAAGGTTGCTATGAACTTTTAGAGGAACGAAATGATCGGTAATAGTAAGGGTGCACGGTTCTGAAACTAAGAAATGGGATTAGGCAGAGGATGTTATTAAGGGGGAAAAGAGCGTTTTTAGGAGTACTAGGCGTTAAAAAAAACAGCGTTAAGAATTTATGACGGAGAAAGAAAAGAAAGGCGGAATGATGAAATAAATTAGCAAAGGCAAAAGGTCTTTGTTGATACTCAGAGAAGCAGGATTTTTTTAGCGAAGTTCGCATTTCGGAAGTTGTAAATTATTTGCCAGATAGGGGAAAAAAATATTTAGCGATATTGACTGGGAAAAGAATAAGTATTGGCTAGGTGAATCGAATATTTCCAATAAGTGCGTTTAAAAAGGAAGTGATGGTATAACGTTGAAATAAGTGAGCTTTTGCAGGAAGAGTTGTATGCATTGGTTTTAGAAGTATTGGGCAAAAATGGAGCTTTAGCTTGTATTAGAAAGACAGTAGGATAAATTGCAAAAACATTCGATGAATCTCGTTGTTAAGCAGTTTACAAGATTCTCTTGCTACTTATTCCTAGAAAATAATGGAAATGCCGAACGAAAGTGAATGATTATCAGTGGGATATGTCAACAGATCAAATAGTAGACTATGGACCAGATCTTTATCACGCGGGCTCCATTGGAAATATTTTATGATAATAACCTTGACTTGTACCAGAGTTTGTACATTGACTTTAGAATGACATGATAGATATTGCGTACAGGACTTATTAAATGCAAATATCTGTAACGTTAATCAGAATGTTGAAGGTGACTTTTATTAATCCCACTGCAAAAGTTAAGATAGAAAGTGTTTTTTTTTTTTTTTTAATTCCTGCAAAAGTTGGAATCAGATAAGGAAATCCATTTTGTCCCAAATAGAAAAATTGACTACCCCCCCCCCACCCCAATTATTTCCAAACAAAATTTTTCGAGAAATATGAGAGGTTTGGTAGAATGATAAGCTTTATGAAATATGCAATATAATTGAAGAAAATTCTTCTCGCCCGTCTTAAATGATGGATAAGGATTGTGAGATTCGGTCTTTTTTTTTTAAAAATAAAAAAAAACTTAAATTTTTGCCAACGTTTCGACAAATATATTGGCTTTATCAAGGCCTACAACATACAAATACAACGGGTGTTCTTTTTAGAAAAACAAAATCAAGAAACAAAAACAGAATATATAAAAAAATAAAATATATAGATTAATTTATAATTATTTTTTGTTTTGTTTTATGTAAGTAAACCAAAAAAATTTATAAAATATTAAAAAAATTTATATATTTTTATAATATATATAATTTATAAAAAAAAAAAACAGACCGAATCTCACAATCCTTATCCATCATATAATTGAAGGTTTATGAAAATCCCAAATTTGAATAAAATCTGACAATAATATTGTAATCTACGAATAAGAGAAAATCGTTATAAATATTTAAATCATATTTTTCACAATATGAAATGTTATATATTAAATCCTTCTATTTTTCACTTTAATTCTTAAAGAATAAAAAAAATTTAATTAGCACATTAAAATAATATGTCTTTTGTTTGGTTAGTTTTATCTTCAAGTTTAAATAAAAGAAGAGACTCTTGGGATCCAAATGATAATCATTTTCCAGAAGGTTAGAAACTTAATGGTTATTTTTTATTTAATTTCAACAGATGATAATGATGCAAGTTAATCTTTAATAAAACTGTTACAGGTACCAAAGTATTTGGTAAAGCTCTCCAATTATTACCATTGAACAGAACATCTACCTTAGTACTGGACTCTGAAGCACCACTTAGTCAAATTACAGTTACTGTCACTCGTAAGTGTTTTTTTTTATCTAGTAAATATTTGAAAGTAATATTAATAATTTTATTTAACTCTATATATTCCATTCATTGTAGCACCATCAAAAGCACCGGTACCTGTAAAAATGTCAAGAAGCAATGGCCAGCATGTAAATATTTATTTTACTGCCGTTGAAATTGGTGAACATATTATTGATATAAAGATTAAGGATCAACGTGTTCATGGTTCACCTTTCAGGTAAGGCATTTTAATTTTTTTTTTTTATATCTCTTTTAATTTCTATCGTCTTTGATCGTAATTTATTTAGTAACTGTATTTTTAAAGAGATATAATAATATTAATTCTGTATTCGTTTGTAGGAGTCACGCCTACAATACTCAAGCGATCAAGGTTGGTAAAATGCCAAATGGAGTTGTCGGTCAACCTGTGGAGTTTGAAAGTAGGACATTTTATTTGTGTTTTCATTAATTCAGTTTTTGATAAGGTTTTTTTTTTTTCTAATGGGTTATTATTATTTTTAGTTGATGGATCTACAGCTGGAAGTGGTAATTTGGAAATTTTAGTAAATGGAGGACATGTTACAAGTTTTGTTAGAAATCTAGGGAATCAAAGATTTCTTGCTTCTTTTGTACCACATGAAAATCTGAGCCACCATGTAGAAATGAAATTTAATGGAGAACCAGTGCCTGGTAAGTACTTTTATTATTTTTTTTTCCCAGTATTTATGAGAAGGCTATAACTCCCGGGTAAGTATTAATTCATGCCAAAAAAAAACCTCGGTGGATTGATCCTGACAGAAGTTAGTTTTCAAGATAGGGGTGTATTTTTCTATTGTGATGCGCAAAACCGCGTACAGCAACATATAATAACGAGATTTCTCATGTTATTGGTATTACTCAATAATTCTGATTATTTAGAAAATATTTCTATACTAGGAGAGCATAATTTGAAAGTTTCACCTCAGGGCTTAGAAGTATCAAGGATCGGCGCTGGAAATATTTGTAATTCTTAGATTTTTTTGTTTGTTTGTCCCTTTTTTTTTTATAGATTATATTTTTAAAACACTTACTTCCTAATAATTATGAACATTATAAATGACATATACGTAGTACACTAAAACCAGCACTTCAAAGCGATATTCAGGAAGCAAAATAAATAGACAAAAGAAAATAATTTATACTGAGATGTTTACATGGCCAGAGGAGTTTTAAAGAGAAAAGAATTCTTTGATACTCTACATTTCGGGTACCATTAGTGACTGACTCTCTTCAGGAGCTCTTCAGTATAGGCTCTTTAGGGTGTAGTTAAGAACGTTGAGATTGAGATTTCATTTTCAATCTCAACGTTCTAAACGTACACTCCTCACCAACTCTAAAGAGCTCCTGAAGAAGGGCTACAATGGTGCCCGAAACGTAGAGCAACAAAGAATTCTTTTTCTTAAAAAACGTCTCTGGCCATTGGTCATTTGGAAAACCATTTTGAAAATAATTTATACTTGAACAAATACTTCCCTTTCTCCATTAAACTTTAAAAAAAAACATTACAAGGCTGGCTTTTGGCGTGATCTAAGGGACTGCAGAATCTAGATAGGTCTGAAGTGTATAATTTAAGACCATTTAGCCGAGAACAAGAGCGCATTAGCAGGGCGAAACCGACCAATCTACTTTAATTTGGGATTTGGTTTTCTAAATAACAAGATCTCCTTTTCCATGATTTCAATTTAAAAAACTATTTGTTATAGGGAAAATCATTCATATTAAATGAACAAGAGTATCATTAGAAATCATATTTTAAAAATTATATAAAATATATAATCTTTATATAATTTTATCAAGAAGTTAGAAAAAATTTAACCACTGTACTATTTAGTGCTTATAGGGATGTTGACCATAATATAATTTTAAGAGAAATAGATGGGGGGAAAATAAGACTCATTTATAACCTAATTACAACTTAAAATTCTCTAGATTATTGATACAAAACATTACTGGTAAGTACTAAGTAATTACTGCTTCTAAAAAACAGATTTATCTATTAATTAAACAGAATAAATTATTTACACTTCTCACTGTAAAAAGCCCCTCTCTAGATTGTGAATAATTTGTGGTTGGCAGTTCATTATGAGTTGCAAAAATTTGTCATTTCTAAAGTCGTGACTAACTGAGAAATGAATGTTATTCAAATTTATTTAATAATGATTTTGTATTGTTAATATTATTTATCTTTTTTCTCAATTTTTATAACAGCTTATTCTCTTACAGTTTGGGTTTTAAATTAACGTTGTAAATATTGAAATTAATTAAATTAGATTTTTGAGTATTTAAAATTAAATATGAAAAATCATACTTAAATCAACATAACATTATTTAAAATTGAATAACTCTCTTGGAATTTTTTTTTTTTTTTGTAAAAATATTTGTATTTTATTTAAATTAAATAATTTACAATTTACAGATGGCAATCACGACTGTTATATTCATGAATCAATCATATATATAGAACCAATACATAATATGAATACATGAATTAGAATATGCCAATACATGTATATATTGTGTATGTGTGTTTGTGGATAAAATATATATAGGTGATATTTGAATGAACTTTCTTTCAACAATAATGTAAATATCCTTGACTATATGAAAGTTTTTACATGGTGTTGCCCAATTCCACGACTATACCAGAAATGGAAAATCTACTTTCAAACTAAACCATTCTACTTTTAGTAATTGAAAATAATACCTTAGGGAATTTCTTTGGTTTCTTGAAAGAGTATTTTTCTAATTTATTTTATTTATTTATTTATTTTAACTAATGAAATATTTTTTACAAATTTAGTAATTTATGAACTGTTGTCTCCCACAGTAGCGATATTTTGAATTAGATCAGATAATATAAACTTATAAGCAACTACATTTTGTTCTGATTTTTTTTTATTTACATCCTGTGAAAACACGTCGAAATTGGAAAGTTTTCATTGAACAATAGTAGAATCTCAAAATATAACTGGAAGTTTAACTGGGACACTTTTTAGGCGTCAATTGACTTAATACAATGTAGCACTAAAGTATAAATCGCTACAAAACACAAAATTTTTAAAAAGTACTAAAAAATTAATTCATATAAAATCAGTTGGAATCATTGTTTAAATAAATTTATTTCAGACTAATGTAGTATAATTACAATAATATACAATATATACTGAAAATAATCTTTAAATGGGATCCAAATTCTCAATTTCGAACAAAGTTATTATTTTACTTCCTTTAAAGCAATAAGGAACGTAAAAATTAAATAAAAGAAAATTACGTCCTAATTCAACAATTAACCGGATATTTTAAAGTAATTGAGAATTATCTTGGCATGATTGCTGGTTACCTCTCATATTTGCTTCACTTTCATTTAATTAGTTTGAAATTATGCCGGGATATCATTATTCATTAATTTATGATTTCTACTATAATTTGAGGAAAACATACCTGTTTTTGCTTACTGCAATTGTGTTTACGATATTTAACCTCTTCGTGATTTTTATTTCAGTTTTATACTTTAAATACATAATGTAGAAATCAAATGTAGTATCAGGAGCTGTTTTTACAAGGTGACATTATTGTAAATCGCATCGATAAATTGAAAGCCCAATTGTATGCTTTATCTCCTCAAATAATTAAATATATTTTTTATAAGGTCACTAACTGTTTAAAGTAGCGTTTGGCACTTAATTTGAACTCGTTAATATATGCAAAATTCCTCTTATTTTGTTAATGTCATAATATAAGAGCCAAGTAGTTTGAATTTAATATAAACAATTGAATACATAAAATTGAATAGCTATGTCCCTTTTATCATAGATTTTCACATGGCTATACAACTATTTTTATATCGTTTTTTAATGTTATGTATGTAAACCATTGCTTAATGTTTTAATTTATGTAAATTGTTGTTTTGTTGTGATCTTGTTGCTAACAAAGCAAATCAAGATGTTTACTTATGAATTCTAAATTTATCAGAGAAACGTCCTATAAATAATTTTGAAAGTTGATTAAATTTTCCAATAATATAATTAATCCATAAATTAAACATAAAACACTTTTTATAAATCTTACTTTTAATAACCATTTTTATGGGAAGATGTAAATAGCTTTCTCTAATAAAATTAATTAATAAACTTATTGATTAGTGCATTAAAATTTTATTGATAAAGTATTTCTTCTCCTTTTTTTACTTGATATTATTAAGAATTGAAATAAAAACTGAAACACGATAGGACTAAAATAAGTAAAGTTTAAAATTAAAAATGATTGAATGTACTAATGATACCTTAAATTTTGGATTTGAATTTATCTCACTAAAAAAAATAATATAATTTTGAGAGTAATGTCTCTTTACAAATATTTATATCTTCGGCATATAGTTGACTAAGAGATGGTACATATTTGGGATAAGGTAATGCCTAAATAGATTTTATCCAAAGAATATTTCACTCATTCTCTGCTATAGGCTACACACAATATGGGCGAACTTCAGCATCACGCGGTCTTTTATCTGAAGCTTAGTAAAGCATCCGGCTTACTTAATGACTTTCTCTTACGACTGAAAGTATGAATGCAATAATGTCAGTTTCACGAAAATAAGTTAGCTCCGGAAATAAAGTCTTTATTTCCGGATATGTATATATATATATATATGGATTAAGATCCATTCCAAGATTCAGATTGAATAATATACGGCCTGACATTACCATGATGGTAAACTTTATCAAATAAAGTGGGAAATGAAATGTTTCCGAGTTTATCGGCCGCAAAAGATTTGAGGCAAGGTTGTTCGCCAACTTTGTTCATAATATTTTCAGATAGAACTACTACAGATTGGAACAGGAAATGTAGGCTAAGAAGGAGTACCTTGAGGTCAGGAATTCTTGGGATCGATATATTTTGAGGATGCTCAGGTGGTTTTCACACAAGAAAAGATTGATCCACAATTTATGGCGTGGAAATTGAAAGTCGTATATCTCAATGAGAGCCTGAAGATTATTTTGCAAGGACTAAGTGCTTAGCGGTTGGGCACAACGGGACCGAGTCACCTGGAGGTAAACAATGCCGACTATGAGAGAGTACAAGTCTTTAAATACCATGGATCAAAAGTCGACAGAGAGAATTGATTGAAGAAGGAAGGCTACAAGGACTCTTATGTAGACTATCTTTAGAACATAAAGTTAGAATTTTCCGAAATGTAAGACATTTTATTGAACGAATTAGAGATCTAGACAAAGAATGGTAGGTTTAGATCAGTGGTGAATACCATAAGGACGGAAATGGATTTTTGAAGACGGGGGTATTCGAAAGACTAGGACTGATCCAGGGCTAAATGAAGATATACAAGAAAGAATGGAAATTGAAGGTTTTGTGAATGCACGAATGGCCAGTAAATCAACTACATAATATATATTAAGAGCTACAACTTTTATTTGAAACATTTTTCTGTTAAAATTCGTTTAACACAGCTTTTGGAGAAGAGATGGTTTTCCTATAACGTGCTAATTTAGTTTCTTATACGATTCCTTCATCTAAATAATTTCTGTTATTTGTTTATCCGTATCTTCATTTTACAAAACTTAGTTCATGAAAATTGCCCAGGGCAAAAAAATGAAATAAACTAACAGCTTTCTGATTTTCTAATAATGTTAAAAACAGTTGAATTACTTATACGTACATATATGTATATTCATTGGGGAAATGTATGCCAGTAGGTTACTAGCCCACATGTAGTCCTATTGCTGCTAGTCTCTTTCTCTTTACATATATCAATGGTCACTAATATTGGAACGACATTGTATAGTTAAATATTACAAGTTCTACCTTCTTTTCAAATTTTGTAAGAAACATTTATTGACACTTTTTTTTTTTTTTTTTTTTTTTTTTTACATATTTACGTGGAGCATATCATATATATTTTTATAATGGATAGATAAGTTAACTTTGAAAAAAAAATTTGGTAGCGAAGTGAAGCCTGTAAATTTCATTAATAGATTTCAATAGTAGGTTTGACTGAAGTAGTAAGTAATAGATACATTATGATTTTGAATCATTCAAAGACATAGTAGAAACATTATTTTATATCAATAATAAATTATATTTTTAAAATTGAAGTGGTTAAAAAAAATGGTTTAATATGCCTGATTCTCAGCAACAATATTTAAAAGTATGCCCCTAGATTTTCTGTATAAATTCAGAAAATTTATTTCAGCAACAAAATTTAAGAGAGAGAGAGTAGAAAAATTTAAAAGAAGGAAAGCTTTTTAAAACGCAATCAAGCATTTAGAAAGCCTGCATTCCTCTTTTATAATCCCGTTTTCTAGACGTCCCCTTTTAAGATACAGTGTTGCCATTTATAATGTTTTATAGTCTACAATTCTCCCTACTTCTATCGTATGATTGTCTATAGAATTGACAACACTGTAAATCCGCCGCCTTCTTTAGTTTCTTTTAGTCAGTACAAGCGCGGATTTTCTATCGGTAAGGTGTGTTTTAAATGGTTGTTCTTCTTTTTCTTTTTTTAATTCGTTCGTGAGTTATAATGCGTTTTCGTAATGTGTACATTTGTGTATCATTGTGAAGTGCGAATCTAGTGGCTTAAATTTTTATTTTAACTATTGGGTAAGAATAATTAAAATTATTATTATTATTGTATTTTGTATTAACAATGTTTTTCTTTATAATATATTAAATACTTCTTTTATTATTTGATTATAATTTAATTAGTGTTAGAAGCATTCTCTATGGCCGTTGCCGTACATTTAAAATTTAGCATTATTTAATTTTAAAATATAAGTTTTTTTTTTTGCACTTTTTAGTTTCAAGGTCCATCATATTATTTTAAACTTATTACTGGCTTGTTGATGGAATGCTAAGAATTTTAGTGACGTAACATAATTTATAATACTTTACGAATATATTTGATATGCTGGAAATATTCCTACTATATCTAATTAAAGCAAATAATAACTTTTATAGTTGCTTCATATATTTAGCATTTATTATTCTATTTCTTATAATAACAAGTAATTGAAAGTATATTAATTAATTTTTTAATTAAAAAATAAAAATATTATTGTAGTTTTCTTTCTTTACTGTTTGCTTAATAACAGGTGTAATTTTATTGACAGTCTCCTATTATAAAATGTCAAATGTGTTTTATATTATGTCCGTTACGTCATGAAAGATGTATGACTCATTGCCGGTGTGTTTTAAAAAGCATTCACACTTTAAAAACTATTAATATTATTATTATTCATGGTTTATTTGACGTATTTTTTAACAATTAACCGGATGTTATTTCAGTTTTTTTTTTTTAACGCTTTATTAAATAATTTATCATTTTTTATCATATATTTTAATATTTCCATAGTACTATCAAAGATATTTCTTTCGAGAAATAATTATAAAAAAAATTGTTTATAACATTTTAAAATATAGAAATTTATCTATCAGAGAAAGTGGTTTCTAATATTGAGCAATATTGTAGTTGTACTGAATAAGTTATAGCACTTTTTTACAATGGTATATTATTAAATTAAAAATCTGGTGTGAAACACTCACACAACTTTCTCTTACTCCAGTTCTCAAAATAATTGACAAATTTTATAGTTTGTGTACCAAATTTAATGAAATTCGTCGAAAAACTGTTCAGTAAAAGCGCACTTCCGGTTTACTAATTTTCTTGAAACTCGGAATAGCAGCCATCTATTTATTTCTAACTAATTATGTTTGGATGATAGAATTGTATAATCAACTAGGATAGCACTTTGATGAAAATCTAACCCACCCCTCCCCTAAAAGTGCCCTTAAAAGAATTTTCACAGATAAATGTTTTAGATAAAAGTTGTAGATCTTTGCATGTTTAGTTTATATACGACATTTCAAAAAAATCGTCGGAGCCATTTTTGTGAAAATTGCGAAAAAGTGAATAAAATCATTTAGTAAAGTGGTAATAGTAAACGCACTTCCGGTTATCCGATTTTTTCAAACTCGGAATTTCAACAACATATTTAATTCTAATTAACATTATTTAGATGACAGAATTGTCTAATAAACTGAAATAGCACTTTAGATGGAAACCTAACCCCACCCCTCCCCCAAAAGTGCCCTTCATGCATTTTCCCGGAGAAATGTTTCAAATAAAAGTTGTAGCTCTTTGTATGTGTGGTTGATGTTACCAAGTTTAAAGAAAATCGTTCGGAGCCATTTTTGAAAAAATCGCAAAAAAGTAAAAAATCCAACTAGTAAAGTGGTACTTCCGGTTGAGGAATTTTGACAGATAACGTACTGTCAGATCCCATGGTGATACCTAAACGGAATATCAAGTTTCAACTTTCTACGGTTTTTCGTTTTTGAGCTATGCTGTTCACATACGTACACAGCAGACACACACACAGACCATTTGCTAAAAACCACTTTTTTTGGACTCAGGGAACCTCAAAACGGATATTTCCTGTGAAAAACTCGATATCGAAAATTTGACCACGATTACAATACTTCCTCTTACTAGGAGTAAGAGAAAGTAAAAAAATGTATAAGACTTATTCGATTAAAATAGCTATTTGATTAAATATCTTTTGCCAGTTATAAAAAAATAAAATAATAAAATGTTGTTTTGTCAGTTATTTTGTGTGTAACATGTTTCATGTACTTTTATTATAAAATTTTTGTCTATTGGCCCTTCTGTCTATTAGTCCGAACGAGACCTATAGTATTTGAAACATTCACACGACTTAAGATGTTTTGTTTTCCTCCGTATCAGATCACATTCAATTTACAATTCCACCGGTAAGAGTTGGGGATGCTAAATATTTAGTAAAAATTCTGACTTTTGAGACAATTTGTGTCTGTCAGATTGTAAGATTTACTCTAAGAGAAGAAAGTGATGTAACTGTTCCATAAGGAACAAATCCAAAACTTTATTTGCGTTGAAAACTCGTATTTCCAAAATTGTATAAGTTCATGAAGAAATATTTCTTCATGAAGCAGTTAGAGAAAGGAAGAATGTGAAAGTCTTCTCCAAGGAATATCATACTTTTTATATACACCAAGCATCCTGTTATGCCTATTTTTACTTTCTCTTACTCCTAGTAAGAGGAAGTATTGTAATTGTGTCAAAATTTTCGATATCGAGGTTTTCCACCGGAAATATCCGTTTTGAGGTCCCCTGAGTTCAAAAAAAGTGGTTTTTAGCAAAGGTCTGTGTGTGGGTGTGTGTGTGTGTGTATGTATGTATGCGTGAACAGCATAGCTAAAACACGAAAAAAACCGTAGAAAGTTGAAACTACATTTTTTAGCACTATCCGGGGATGGGACAACTTACGTTGTCAAAAAAATTTCCTCAAAAGTGCCACTTTTAACTATTTTTTTACTTTTTTTTGATTTTCTCAAAAATGGCTCAGACGATTTCTTTAAACTAAAACATCAACCACACATAAAAGTGGTACAACTTTTATTTGAAACATTTCTCCGGGAAAATGCACTGAAGGGCACTTTTGGGGGAGGGGTGGGGTTAGGTTTCCATCTAAAGTGCTATTTCAGTTTATTAGACAATTCTGTCATCTAAATAATGTTAATTAGAATTAAATATGTTGTTGAAATTCCGAGGTTGAAAAAAATCGGATAACCGGAAGTGCGTTTACTTTACCACTTTAATAAATGATTTATTCACTTTTTCGCAATTTTCCCAAAAATGGCTGCGACGATTTTTTTGAAACTTTGTACATAAACTAAACATGCAAAGATCTACAACTTTTATCTAAAACTTTCTCTGGGAAAATTCTTTTAAGGGCACTTTTAGGGGAGGGGTGGGGTTAGATTTTCATCAAAGTGCTATCCTAGTTGATTATACAATTCTATCATCCAACCATAATTAGTTAGAAATAAATAGATGGCTGAAATTCCGAGTTTCAAGAAAATTAGTAAACCGGAAGTGCGCTTTTACTGAACAGTTTTTTCAGTTTTCGACGAATTTCATTAAATTTGGTACACGAACTATAAAATTTGTCAATTATCATTTTGAGAACTGGAGTAAGAGAAAGTTGTGTGAGTGTTTCACACCAGATTTTTGATCTTTCTTTTAGCAAATAAAACTACAAGAATCTCATCCCGGTTTCAATTAACGCAAAACGGAGATTTTTTTTTTTGCTTAAATACCGTATCAAAATGAATGAGTAAGTTTCTAGAATGCATCGTTGATATTATTTTGAAAAAGTTTTGCCATTTTTTTTTAAGTTTTCTTAGAAAGTGGACAAAGAACATTTTATAGGTTGTACGATCTTGAAAAAAATGAGCATAACATGAAAAATGTCAGTATCCTGACATGCCTGAATCAGTATGAGACTCGAACACATTATTGATCAGAATGTGAATGTCTTTTTAATTACTTTCTTATATTGCTTTGACCGAAAATTGCGATCTTATAAAAATTTTAAACACATATTTTGAGGTTCCCTTATACGATTTTTTTTTTTTTAACTATGCCATGACTTCGGCTATTCAGCCATTCAGCGTCGCTCGGCCCAGTATAAAAGAACCTTAGGCTGCGCTGGCGAATGATGTTGTTCCGTTTAGTTGGATTATCCAAGGGGCACGCGAGAACAATTTCGGACGCGAACAACTTCACCTTCCTCCGCAAAAAAATGTTTTTAACGAATGGTCTTGTATCGAATGTCTTTAACTTTCTCTTAATGAGATTTATACCATTTAATTAACATATTTTCTTTAAAATTAAAATGTTTAGATTAGACTGGTCAAAAAAAAAAAAAAAGATTGTAGGGTATTGTAAATATATATATATATATATATCAGTGGACTTTGTGACAACGCTCTCTGTCTCTTCAATTTCGAAACTTTGACAGTATCACAATATTTCCTCTTACAAAACAGTAAGGCAGTAAAAGTTCCACGAAGCCCTCATATAGTTAATTATTTAGTTTCTATACGATTCCGCAACTAACACGAAGGTACGGTCAAAATTCATCAATCGGATGGGCGACTTTACTGAAAATGTTTTTTTTCAAAAATGGATCCAACGATTTTTAAACTTCGTATACTACTTACAATTGATTTTGGGATGGTTCTAAGAGAGGTATAGGGTTTATCTTACCTCTGAAGTGCCATTTCTAGGCAATGTTTGGTTGTATCACCTAATTAAGTCGTATAAAGAGTTTCAAATTTTAGAGAAGGGAATAGCTAAGTGGTTAGCGTACTGGACTTCCACGCGGAGGACCCGGGTTCGAGTCCAGCTGTGCTACCTATCCTTAGATTTTTTCTTCCTAGGAGCCTCTACAGTTCACTGTCCGGTGATGAACTGAGAAGTCTCCGGGCATCAATGACCATGGATGTTGACGCGTCTTAAATTAAAAAAAAAAAAATTCAAATTTGATGAAAATAGTTTAATCAAAGTGACGACATTATGTTTCTCAACTGGAATTTTCTGGAAAAAAGCTCACATCAATTTTCAAGGCGCTTCACAACATCTATGGGTCATTGGCGCCCGGAGACTTTTCAGTGCACTGCCGGTCTCCGTACTGTGATCTCTTGTTACAGACAACACTGTCCATCACCGGACAATGAGTTATAGAGGCTTTTAGGAAGAGAAAAATCTAAGGGTAATCTGGAGTCGAACCTAGGACTTCCGCGTGGGAGTCCAGTGCGCTATCCACTGAGCTAATCCCTTCCCTCTTTAAACTTTGCTAATGATTAAAAACATAAAAGATTTTTATTTTATGTACAACTAACTTTCTTTAGCTACAAATATCATGTTAAGCGGATATTGACTGTTTGCTTGTAATTAGCAATGTTATTTTAAATAAATAAATGCTTACAGTCCATTCGTTGACGATTTGATTTATTTATCGCCTTTTTTTATATTTAATAACAGAAATATTATTTGTTAAAAAATTTTAATATACCATTTAAACAAAATATAATATTATTTTGTTTAATTAAAAACATAGAAACAGTATAATATATAAAATAAAATAGCTCGGTCAGTTACCACACATCATAACAAGGACCGTTAACACGACCTTAAAAAAGTTTTTTTTTTTTTTTTCAATGTGGCGGCAGACGTAGCACCTAATACTTGAAAACTTGTACCTAGTATGGATTGGTCTTCTCCATGTATTGGTGAGAGTTCAGTTTAATCTGGGATTTTAAGTTTAGTCGGTAAAGTGGTACTTATTTTCCGAGAAAAGTCTCTCTTTACAATTCACTTAAAAAAAAAAAAAATGTGGCTTTAAAATTAGTATACTCAAGTGTAATACTTATGTGCCTTAGTCATACTGATGTGAATCGCTAATTAAAGATATTTTAACATAGTGGCACACTCACGTTTGCCGAGAAGGAGGGGACCCAATCAGATAAGAGATTTATGCAAATTTCATATAGTACAGTAGATTATTATAAAAATTCTTGTGTAAAAAAAAAAAAAGCCCGGGAAGGGAAAGCTCACCGTTTAGTTCCGCCTTCGCTACCTAGGTGCGCTACCAACTGTAGCTTCCCATTTTTTCTAATCCCAACCACCATACCAACGCGTGAGAGCAATATTATTTAAAAGTAAATATAATAATGCTTATTTGAATTTTACTTATTTTAATTTATATGCATTTTTAACCACTTTTCGACGGTTATGTGTGCTCAGTCGCCATTTATTTCAAATCTTCGGCCAAGAGTCTTACATAATACCTCCTCGCCAACTTTGTTCTGCTTAGTCGTTCATTACTTCCTTCTTCTAGGAGGTGAGCATCCACAAGCATTCGATGGGGGCCATCGCTGTTCCTCCTTCAGGCTTTTTCTCTCTATTTTGTTGGTAACAGATTCCTCAGAATCCAATTTTTACTCAAACATGTTCATTCCTAATACTTTTCTACTTGAATTTTCTACAAAATATAAATCTTCATTTTTCTCAAACCCACTTTTCAGCAAGCAATTTTAATTTGATAATGACACCACTATTTTGGTCTTAAGACCGAAATTCCACGGTAATAATTGCAAAGTTTGGAAAGTTTTCCTCAAACAAAGTAATTTTATTAAGTTTAGATTCTCACACTGATTAATATAAAATTGAAGATAATTAAAAAAAAATCTGATGTGAAACAATCACACAACTTTCTGTTACTCCAATTCACAAAATTATAATTGACAAATTTTATAGTCAGTGTACCAAATTTAATGAAATTCGTCGAAAACTGAACAAAACTGTTCAGTAAAAGAGCACTTCCGGTTTATTAATTTTCTTTGAAACTCGGAATTTTGGCCAGGATATTTATTTCTAATTAAATTTTGTTTGGATGATAGAATTGTATAATCAACTTATGATAGCACTTAAAACATAACCCCAACCCTCTTCCAAAAATGCCCTTAAATAAATTTTTGCCGGAGAAATGTTTCAAATAAAAGTTATAGCTCTTTGTATGTTTAATTGATGTACCAAGTTTGAAGAAAATCGTCGGAGCCTTTTTTTTTTTTGAGAAAATCGCAAAAAAAAAAAAACTAGTAAAGTGGTACTTCCGGTTGAGGAATTTTGACAGCTATCATGGTGATACCTAAAAGATAATATCAAGTTTGAACTTTCTACGGTTTTTTTGTTTTTGAGCTATGCTGTTCCCATACACAGACCATTTGCTAAAAAAACACTTTTTTGGACTCAGGGGACCTCAAAATGGATATTTCCGGTGAAAACTCGATATCGAAAATTTTTGACCCGATTACCATATTTCTTCCTCTTACTAGGAGTAAGTGAAAGTAAAAATTATTAGTTTGAAGAAGATTTGGCAATTATACGTAATTCATTCTATAAACTGCAGTAAGAGAATTCTCTCGTGTGTGTATGTGTTTTTCACACCAGATTATTTACCCATGAGCCTACAATTCGTAGGTATATACGAAGCTGATGTTGAAAGTTGTTTGTATTTATTATAGTGGTGTTAGCATGACCATATCATCTGCTTATGTACAAAGTTGCGTGCGTGGATGGAAGTATAGGTTTGTCCGAAATGTAAATGATTGGGGCCAAAAGAATACACCCGTGTGCGACCTTCTGCACGAACTGATGAGAAAGTAGTGCTCGCTAATGACGAAAAAATCCAGTCCTGAATTTAATAAAAAAAATCTGGTGTGAAACACTCACACAACTTTCTCTTACTCCAGTACTCAAAATTATAATTGACAAATTTTATAGTTAGTGTACCAAATTTAATGAAATTCGTCGAAAAGTGAAAACACTGTCCAGTAAAACTGTCCGTTTACTAATTTCCTTGAAACTCGGAATTTGGGTCATACATTAATTTCTAGTTATTTCAATTTGGTAGTTATTCAATTTGGATGACAGAATTGTATATCAACTGTGATAGCATTTTAAGAAAAAACATAACCCCCCTCCCCCAAAAGTCCCCTTAAATGAATTTATCAGGGGAAAAGTTTAAATAAAAGTTGTAGCTCTTTATGTATAGTTAACAACGCTGGTTTAAAGAAAATCGTTGGAGCCATTTTCGGAAAATACAGAAAACTGAAAATTATAATTTCAGTAAAAACGCACTTCCGGTTATCTATATTTTTTTCAAACTCGGAATTTCAACAACATATTAATTCTAATTAACATTATTTAGATGACAGAATTGTCTAATAAACTGAAATAGCAGTTTAGATGAAAACCTAAACCCACCCCTCCCGAAAAGTGCCTTAAATGAATTTTCCCGGAGAAATGTTTCAAATAAAAGTTGTAGCTCTTTGTATGTGTAGTTGATAATCCAAGTTTAAAGAAAATCGTCGGACCATTTTTGAGAAAATCGCAAAAACGTAAAAAAAAACTAGTAAAGTGGTACTTCCGGTTGAGGAATATTGACACATAACGCACCGTCAGATCCCATGGTGATACCTAAACGTAATATCAAGTTTGAACTTTCTACGATTTTTCGTTTTTGAGCTATGCTGTTCACATACATACACACACACACACACACAGATCATTCGCTAAAAACCACTTTTTTGGACTCAGGGGACCTCAAAACGGATATTTCCGGTGAAAACTCGATATCGAAAATTTGACACGATTACAATACTTCCTCTTACTAGGAGTAAGAGAAAGTAATAATATTAAATCAAATTAAGTTTCATTATTGATAAAGTCTTTATTTTTGTAACTACAACATTAATTAAACAGATTTAATAATTATAATGTTATATTTAAATGTTATGATGTCAATATTATTGTTTTTAATTTATATAACATTGTAAATACTAAGTATGTGAATGAAGTATCTGTCATATAAATCCACAATTTATTTTTTTTAACTTTATAATAATCATAACAGATTTATTATATTGTACATGTTTCAAATTTATCTTCATACGGTATATAAATAATTATTACATTATTACTTTGTGTAGATAATACCGTTATATATATTTTACTAAACTGTTAATAAATATAATAGAATGCTGTTATACAGTTTTAATAAGTTTACAATATTTATGGTTTGTTAAACTAGCTCTATACATATCTTTTATCTACTCTAGTTTTGTTGTTAATATTTTGTTTACCTCGTTGTTTCTAATTAGGTTACAATATAAGTCCATTTATATTCTTATTTTTTTTAGGCCATTGTCTTCTATATAAAAATTTTTCATCTGTGTAAATATATTTAATATTTTTTTCTGTCCATTGTTTAAAATAGTTTTTAGTTTCTTTTTTACACCTAGTTGTTAGGACATATTGCTGCGATCGTGTCAAATTTAGTTTCGACCGGGAATACAAACACGAAAAATCGTAGGAGGTTAAAAAAAAAACTTGGTATTCCGTATAGGTACTTACTTCCGCGTCTGATACGAAAGTTTCGGGCAAAATCCATTGACCGGAAATGCAATTTTACTGATATATATGCATTTTTACTTTCTCTTACTTCTAGTAATATCGAGTTTTCACCGGAAATACACGTTTCGAAGTCCCCTGAGTCCAAAAAAGTGGTTTTTTACCAAATGGTCTTGTGTGTGTGTATGTATGTGAACAGCATAGCACAAAAAACGAAAAATCGTAGAAAGTTCAAACTTGATATTCTGTTTAGGTATCACCATGGGATCTGACCCTACGTTATCTGTCAAAATTCCACAACCGGAAGTACCACTTTACTAGTTGTTTTTTTTTTTTACTTTTTCGCGATTTTCTTAAAACTTAGTATATCAACTACACATACAACGAGCTACAACTTTTATATGAATTATTTTTCTGGGAAAATTCATTTAAGGGCACTTTTGGGGGGAGGAGGGATGGGGTTAGGTTTTCACCTAAAGTGCTAATTCAGTTTATTAGACAGTTCTATCATGTAAATAATGTTAAATAGAATTAAATATGTTGTTGAAATTCCGAGTTAGAAAAAATATATCGGATAACCGGAAGTGCGTTTACTTTACCACTTTGCTAAATGATTTTTTTTCACTTTTTCGCGTTTTTTTAAAAAATGGCTCCGACGATTTTCTTGAAACTTCATATATACAAACTACACATATAAAGATGTACAACTTTTATTTTAACACATTTCCCTGGGAAAATTCATTTAAGGGCACTTTTTTTGGGGTAGGGGTGGTGTTATGTTTTTCTTATAAGTGCCATCATGGTTGATTATAACAATTCTATCATTAAAAGAAAATTAATTTGAAAATAAATAGATGGCCAAAATTACGAGTTTTAAGAAAATTAGTAAACCGGAAGTAGCCCTTTTACTGGACAGTTTATTCAGTTTTTCGACGAATTTTATTAAATCAGGTACACAAACTATAAAATTTGTCAAATATAATTTTGAGAAGTGGTGTAAGAGAAAGTTGTGTGAGTGTTTCACACCAGATTTTTTTTTTTTTTTTTTTTTTTTTACGCAAAAATGCCAATCACTTCTATTTGTTATCACTTTTCCAGGATAATTGAGTTGCGTGAAGTTCTGAGAGAAAACTGTAGCATTATGTTTTTCTCTGAAATACTACTTTAATTCAATCAATGGCTCTATCACTTACATAATTAGTATAAAACCAAATAGTTTTTAGTTTTTTAGTTTTTAATTCTGTACATACGAATTAAACAGCTTTTAAGTTTGTACGTATGCATGTTGATAAAAGTCTATATTTCTGCTCGTTATATTTGAGCTTGTTATATTTAAGCCTGTAAAGAATTCATATTTAAGTTTATATAGACGTGCTTGAATGGTGTATGTGAATTATTAAAAAAATTAAAAATGTGGAATGTAAAATACGTGATTATCAAATAACATGCTTATAATGCATGTTATTGCAAATTGTTCATCAACATAATTATTTATTTGTACTATCTTACGATCATTCACCTCATATTTTATCATTTCTTATCATTAATAATCCCACAGTGTAGCCCACAGCTGGCAAAGAGTTCCTTCGTTTTGTTTATACACTCAAAGAACAATTAAAAAATTAAATGAATTTTCCCAGAGAAATGTTTTAAATGAAAGTTATAGATCTTTGTATGCTTAGTTTATATAAGAAGTTTCCAGAAAATCATCGGAGCCATTTTTGAAAAATTCGCGAGAAAGTGAAAAAAAATCATCTGGTAAAGTGGTAAAGTAAACGCACTTCCGGTCATCCGAATTTTTTTTCAAACTCGGAATTTAAACAACATATTTAATTTTAATTAAAATTATTTAAATGATAGAATTGTCTAATAAACTGAAATAGCACTTTAGATAAAAAACCTAACCCCACCCCCCTCCACCCATAAGTGCCCTTCAATGAATTTTCCCAGAGAAATGTTTCAAATTCAAAAAGTTGTAGCTCTTGGTATATATAGTTAATTTCCAAGTTTGAAGAAACATCGTCGGAGCCGTTTTTGAGAAAATTGCAAAAAAGAAAAAAAAAAAAAAAAAAATTAAAAAAAAACTAGTAAAGTGGTACTCCGGTTGAGGAATTTTGACAGATAACGTAGGGTCAGATCCCATGGTGATACCTAAACAGAATATCAAGTTTGAATTTTGTACGGTTTTTCGTTTTTGAGCTATGCTGTTCACACACACACACCATTTTCTAAAAACCTCTTTTTGGACTCCGGGGACAACAAGCAAATTTTCACTTGTTGGATGTTTCCATTTTTACTTTCTCTTACTCCTAGTAACAGAAAGTATTGTAATCGTGCCAAATTTTCGATATCGAGTTTTCACCGGAAATATCCGGTTTGAGGTCCCCTGAGTCCAAAAAAGTGGTTTTTAGCAAATGGTCTCTGTGTGTGTGTGTGAATATATGTATGTATGTATGTATGTATGTATGTATGTATGTATGTATGTATGTATGTATGTATGTATGTATGTAGGTATGTATGTATGTATTTATGTATGTATGCATTTATGTATGTATGTATGTATTGTATGTATGTATGTATTGTGTGTATGTATGTAATGTATGTATGTACTGTATGTATGTATGTATTGTATGTATGTATGTATTGTATGTATGTATGTATTGTATGTATGTATGTATTGTATGTATGTATGTATTGTATTTATGTATGTACTGTATGTATGTATGTATTGTATGTATGTATGTATTGTATGTATGTATGTATTGTATGTATGTATGTATTGTATGTATGTATGTATGTATTGTATGTATGTATGTAAGGTATGTATGTATGTATGTATTGTATGTATGTATGTATTGTATGTATGTATGTATTGTATGTATGTATGTATTGTTGTATGTATGTATTGTATGTATGTATGTATGTATTGTATGTATGTATGTATTGTATGTATGTATGTATTGTATGTATGTATGTATTGTATGTATGTATGTATTGTATGTATGTATGTATTGTATGTATGTTTGTATGTATGTATTGTATGTATGTATGTATTGTATGTATGTATGTATTGTATGGATGTATGTATTGTATGTATGTATGTATTGTATGTATGTATCAATGTATTGTATGTATGTATGTATTGTATGTATGTATGTATTGTATGTATGTATGTATTGTATGTATGTATGTATTGTATGTATGTATGTATTGTATGTATGTATGTATTGTATGTATG